>CM060616.1:5809027-5904027 GCA_030578275.1 Meda fulgida | reverse complement strand
TTTTATAAACATTACACTTTAACAAAATAAATAAATAAAAATATATTTTGTTGGAGTTTTGTAGATAATTTATCACAAAATAAGCATTGGATTTTTGGATTTTGTTAACATTTAGCTTACCTACTTCCCTAACCATCTAACTAACTCATTGTGTATTTTTGGAAGATTAAAAAGCATACTTTGCATGGAATGGTAAATAATATGACTGTACGTGTGTGTGTATATGTGTGAGTTTGAATGTGTATGTATATGTATGTATTTTGTTAATGGCTTTTTATTGCAACAGTTTAATAGATTTTTTTATTCATGTACATTAAATGTTCAGCATTCAAAATGTAACTGACATTGTTGACCTCATATTTGCATTCTGAATTGTGAACGAATTATAAAATGTGATTGATCCTGCCTTCCTTGCATATATTTAAGTTATAGCAGTCTATACTGTACACAGAAAAGAGTGTCGCATTTTGTGTTGAATCCCTTCCACGACTGACAGACCACAAGATGTGTGCTGAATGTCCTGACGGTGGCAAAGCGCCTCTGATTCTGCATTTCATTTACACAGAACCAAAGTCTAAAACCTAAACCTACCTGAAATATTATTACTATTCTTGTGCTGGCTTGGAAACACTGCCATTTCCTTCAGAAAATACAAATCTACTCTCAATTATATTACTGATAAAACACCTTTAGTAGTGAAACATGCATCAGATGTGACTAAAAACAGGATATGACATTATAAAGCCAAGACAATATATGCTTTTGCAATTTAGTTGAGGTTGTCAAACATATCCTACAAGTTCTCTAAATAAAAATCTTACTCAAACTGACGCAGTAAAGCCTTTGGAAATGTGTGTGCCTTACAATAGTTCATAAAAGTGCTTACTAAGGCACTGCTTTCCTCGCTCCAAGTCACGAGTCATAGAGGGGGATTTAACCACGCTTCAGGGTTTTGTTGATGCGAACTCGCTTGCAAACCCAGAAAAGCACAGTATAATGCAATGTATCACACACTTTGTGCTCCCGTACATCATACTGCATTGCAGTAACACTCCTAATGCAGACCCAAAGGTTTCGGACGTCACACACATATATGCATCCTTCATTAGAGGACAGCGGGACATAGAAACGCCCCTCAAACTTGCTCTGGCGTTCAGGGGTCAGTGTAGGGGAGGCTGATGGATGGGATTGGGCAAGCGGATAGTGACCGCATCTGTCATACGTACACCCGAACACCCACACACACAATCACACACATTTTGTAATCAAAAAAGGCACATTAGAGAGTAATGCAAGGGGAAAGTACAGAGAGATGGTTGAAACTGAGGATATGAATTAGTGAATATAAAGGGATTGTACAGACAATATTTATTTACTCACGAGGGTGAGAAAATGATAAGGATTTTCAATTCTTTGACTTTTTCTATAAGAATGAAAGAAAAAGAAGTTGAAATGGGACTAAACGGCTGCATATGTGTATATATTTATATATGTATATATATATATATATATAAACACATACATTCTGCATGTCAACTGAATGTCTGAATATGTATGTGTTCTGGTTTCCTCAGAGTTGTTCTACTGTAAGTAAAAATCCTCTCAATAACAGTGCGTAAATAATTCAGACAGACTGCATGAGAGAGAGAGAGAGAGAGAGAGAGAGAGAGAGAGAGAGAGAGAGAGAGAGAGAGAGAGAGAGAGAGAGAGAGAGAGAGAGAGAGAGAGAGAGAGAGGGGAAGAGTATTTAGCTGTCAATAGGTCATAGAGCGAAAAGGTACAGTACGATCATTTATTAGGGATCAAAATGTAACGATTCTGGCTAACTGTGTATCTGAACAATGTCGGAAGGGGCTATACTAAAACTAAAACTATTAAAAATCATTGTCGACATTGTTAATTGGAATAAAGCTGAAATTAAATATAAAAAAGATGATTTTCTTTTTTTAATAAAAATGTTGCCTTAGCAATTCACTGAAATAAAATAAGCTTAAGTGAAATAACTAAAATTGAAATGATATAAATAAAGCTAAATTGAAATAATAATATAATATAAAAAATATCTAAAATTAAAATGAACTGAAATGATGAGCTGAATATTAATATGAATAGAATATTAGTAAATACTACAATCTTACATAAACAATACAAAAAAAAGGATATTATAATAATTGATATAAATATCTGCACATATCTCTTAGAACCAAAGGGTTTTACAGTCTGATGTTTTAGAGAAACATCTATGTATTGGTGCAGTAAAGAACCTAGAAATCAATAGACAGTTCTGAAGAAGACAGAGCCAGTTCAAAGTGAGCTGGTGTCAGTTCCAGCAGGTCTGTGTTTTTTTTTTTTTTTTTTTTGCAGTACTAGGAATTATTCTTGCATAGCAGCAGCTAAGATGAAATGCTGGTCCTCTCTTCAGTCCTCAGTCAACAAGACAGTCTGTCCTCTCACTCTCATTAGACCATTAGAGAGGCTGTTAGTCTCACAAGCCAATGTTTTGGCTATCACCATTAAGTCTGGTACATACTGTAGCTCATTTTTGACCAAGAACTTTGCATTCAGATATGAGGGGGTTGCGTGACTAACATGCTAAACTGCCAATCACATTGCCTTGTTTTTATTTGATGTTTAAGGGCAGGGAAATTGACTGCTGTGTAGGTCAGCAAACATACGGGATTCATGTCATATGCAATATATACTGTATTTATATATACACTGAATAGTCACAACATTAATGCCATCTGCCTAATATCATCTATAGTTTGGACCCCACAAAAGCCCAGAGAATCATCACCACCTTTCTCCCTCAAGACATTAACAGCAAATCTGTTAATCGGATTGAGATCTGGGGAACTTGGAGGCCAAGGAAACACCTTGAACTCTATGTCATGTTCCTAAAAACCATTCCTGAAGAATTTTTGCATTGTGGCAGGGTGCATTATCCTGCTGAAAGAGGCCATTGCCATCAGGAACACCATTGTCATGAAGGGGTGTACGTGGTCTGCAACAATCTTTAGGTAGCTGGCACATGTCAAAGTAACATCCACATGAATGCCAGGACCCAAGGTCTCCCAGCATTATATTGCCCAGAATATGACGCTGCCTCCACCGGCCTGCCATCTTGCCACAGTGCATCCTGGTAAAGAAAAACTGTGATTCATCAGACCAGGCAACCGTCTTCCACCGCTCATTGGTCCTGCTCTGACGCACACATGCCCATTGCATGCCCTTTCTGCGGTGGACAGGGGCATCATGGGCACTCTGACCCGTCTGCAGCTACACAGCCCACATACACAGCAAACCGAGATGCACTGTGTTCTGACACCATTCTATCATGGCCAGTCTTTCAACAATTTGAGCTATAGTAGCTCTTCTGTGTGATCGGACCATACGGGCAAGCCTTCGCTCCACACGTGCATCAATGAGCCTCGGGCACCCATTAGGACTGGGTTAAAAATATTGATTTCTCGATTTAAGCATTTAGTCTATGCTGTTTTGTTGATGAATGCACACAAATTTGTTGTCTCCCATCCAATAAATCACAATAAGCTTTGTGTTTTGTTTTCAAATTCTCTCAATATTATTACAAATTCCAAACAATAAATACAGTTTTGATGCTCTTTAAGGCGGCTTGACAGATCGCTGTAGCACTTCATTTCAAGAGAAGGAGCAGCACAGAGAATTTGAACTGATAATCTCTTCTGCCTTACTAGTTATTAAATAAACATGAAGGAACATCAGAGGGTATATCTCTCACTGTCTTCACTCCTCCTTTATTCTTCCGCTCCTCCGTGACTTGAGAGATACGAGACCGGTGCGTCACGCAGGTGTCGGTCATTATCAATCACGCCACCGGCCTCGTGCCATTCTCTCACAGCCCTCGGCCTCGTCCTGCTCGCCACAGTAGCCCATACAAATCAGTTCATTTTAACATTTAAAGCTACACTGTGTAATTTTTTAAGTTGATTATTAACAAAAAAACAATTTGTTCTTTCAAGATTATATGTGCTCATTCATGTGTAATTACTTCCACCAACTAATCAAGTATTCTCGTAAGCGTAGAATCTGCCATTCAGAATGCATATGAGCGAGTCGCTCGAATGGCGGCAGCCATGTTGTGCCTCCATCTTGAAAATACATTAGCCAAACAGGGACATAACTGGAAATTCAAGCTTTGCCTTTCGCGCTTTAACAGTCAGTGGCAGCGTGACGAATGTGAGGGGGAGATTACTCACGACTGCCGGCAGACTTGAAAGCCTGTTGAAGATGGAGGAACCCTTAACCCTAACCTAACCCAATATACAGAATAACGATGCTTTACTAACATTAGCTTGCATCCTTTCGGGAACCTGATAGCTGATGTTACCAATGTAATGGTACCAAAATAACGGAAACGTAAAACTATTATTTGTTTTACATAGAGGTCATTACCTACATGTTAACTGACTAAATAACTAAATGCAATTTGTGATGGTTTTCTAAAGTAACCTCATCACTTGAAGGAACACTCATGGACGAAGTCGAACTGGAAGCCATGTTAATCTTCCAATAATATGCCCATCGTAGGAGTTAAAACGCCCTCGGTATGGAGTAATATTCAGTTGGTAGTCATAAAATATCACCGCTAGATGGGAGAAAATCTTACACAGTGTAGCTTTAATATTATAGTAATGTACCAACTGGGTTTCCATGTATATTTACAGAATTAGTTGCATACCCCAATTAATCGATATATAACTGAATGGAATCAGAATTAGAATTGAATCGAATCAAAATCTTGTGAAGTAAAATTTAATCAAATCATGAAATTTGTGTCAATACCCAGCCCTAGCCCCCATGACCCCGACGCAAGTTCACTGGTTGTCTTTCATTGCACCAATTTTATTAGGTATATCCCACCCCTTGACAGGTGCCATTGAAACAATATAATGTTCTTTACTTCAGCCTGTTGTGGCTGATACTCTCAAATTTTCCGTACTCAAACATTCAGTGGGTGGAGGCTTGTGATCATGTGTGTAAATCACTTTGGATTGGACCCAAAACACAGAGGAAAAGGCATTTTAAAGGCATTTAAAAATTCCATAGTGCAAACAAGTCTCAGTTCAAATTAACATATTTTGTATGTACACACCAAATGTGTGTGTGTGTACTTATGTATGTGTGCGAGATGAAAAGGGAGAGAAATCTGGCTGATATTGGAGAGTTAATTAAATTGTGTGAGTAAATGTCACACAGTATTAGAGACAAGCTGCTCTTTCTGTCATCCACACACACTCACAATTAGATATGAACTCCGGGAGGTTTATTAAAGCAGGAGACTGAAGCAGAGAGACATGCTGACAACAACGTGCACACATGCGCACAAACACACTATTTGACCAATGCAAATCACTGGAAAACATCTGAGAGAATCTTCATGATAAAGTTCTCAAATGGTTTTCATTTATAGATCAACTGTGTCTCTTGTTTGTCAAACATATAAGAATAGAGCTATAAATTAATGTGGATAGCATAACCAGAATAACTTAATGAGAAATATTCATATTGAAATGTCTGCAAATCTGTGAACAGTGAAGAGACATTGTTAAGATCTTTTCTGAAGCTCACATATGGGATTATTGGGATTTTTCAGCCAAAAATGAAATTTCTGTCATCATTTATTCTCACTCATATTGTTCCATATTCATATGCTGTTATTTTTTCAGTGGTTCACTATATGGCCACATCTGCCAAGCTCCAAAATAAGTGAGGAACAGACCAAATTTTTGTATGTGTTAGGAAAATGAAAGCCCACTGCTTTTTTGGCATCAGTGATGTTGAGACGGCATTTTTGAATCTGGATGTAAACGGCACAAGTAAGCCTCATCTGAGCGATATTCAGTGAGTTATGATTTACATTTTGCTCTGGTTTCTAGCTATCATTTCTAGCTATCATATGACTTCCAAAGATTCATTAGGTTCATATTCCAAAGTCATATATCATCATATATCATTTATCAAATTTAGGACATTTTTAGACCTTTGCAAGACCTGCACAAATTAATTTACTTTGGTATGTCCACACAGAACAAACCCATAAAATTTAAAATTAAATTATGTATGTCTGAGCTAAGCCAGTTGCTCATTCAAAAAAAGAATGGAGATAAAATATACACCCCTACAACATTTACAACATTTTACAATATGAACATCATAAAGTACAATCTTAGAAAAAAAGGTTCACTGGGGGTCTATATAGAACCTAGGGTTCTTGAACAAATTTTAAAGAACCCTTTATGCTGAGAAATGTCTTAAATTATGGCATAATACAGTACTTTCAAGTTCAATGGGTTATTTAAAATGTATCTAGTGATAAAGTATGTTTACAAGCTGTTTAGTTCATAACATTTAATTAAAATTAAAAGGTTAAGGTTAAAGGTTAACCATAAAATGTTCTATATATGAACGGCATTCATTGATTGCAAACTGCTCTGAAATCATGAGCCTGTAGAATGCACATCAGGTCAGCTTTTTTACTTTGAAATACGAGTCCCTCACATTTATTTAACTACATGTCAGCCTTTTGAAGTTTAATAGTCACATTGGGATGATTCCTGTTTTTCATCCCCACATTTAAGACCTCTTACAAGGATAAGTATTCAATTTATGATATTTAAGACTTTTTGATGACCTTTAATTTGATCAAACTGATTTTTATGGCATTCTAAGACTCAAGACTCATATTTGAAGATAAATAATCGTTTTATATAATGAACAAATTTAATGTATTATTCCCATGAAACTCAACAATCATAGAGCACTTAAACACATGGCAAAAGTAAGGTCACCCTAGGTCAACTGAAGCTGCTTGATACAAAAGAACAAACCTCATTGGTTCCTGCTGAAGCTCAAACATGCTGCGTGACACAAGAGAATGAACCTCATTGGTTCTCGCACATCAAGCAAACATGCTTGACCTTCTGTTTAGCATATTTGAGTGCTCTTTGTTCGTTCACTGAAGAATGTTTATATGTGAAGAAAGCCTAAATAAAATCTGCACAGTAAAAAATGTATCTGTAAAATAACGGTAAAGTACTGGCAGCAGAAACGCCAGCCATCTACTGTAATACTACGGTATGAATACTGTGAAATTGCTTTACAGCTTATGTAAAACTGAAATACAGTATTTTCCAGTATTTTTTATTTTACATTACAATACTTATAGCAGAGTCGCTAGCAATATACTGTAATTCTACGGTATTAATACTGTGAAATACTTTACAGCCATTTATTGTAAAAAAATAAATAAATACATGCCGTACATTTCTGTGAATATATTAATTTACAATACACTCTAAAAATGGTGAGGTAAAAACAACCCAATTTGGGTCATTTTGGCAATACAGCACTGGGTCAAAAAGGATCCCCAAAATAGGTTGGAAATTAAAAATCACACAGGAAATTACTACAGTAAAAAGACAGACTACAGTGATAGACTAGTAAAAAGGTTAACATTTATTTATAAGCAAAAACACCCAAAATGGACAAGTTGCTAGTAAAAGCAATGTGAACTTTTGTAAGAAAAAGTGCAGAAAAGAAAACAAACTCAAACTCTATTTAGCTTATACAGTTAAATGAAATTGCGTTTTAAAAGTTCAATAATGAATAATGTTTAAGAACAAATTTGACCAGTTTTACAGAGTATTTTTTTTTCTCCCGCCAATGAGCATTACAGCTTAAACCATCAGGAGGATAGGAAGCTAGAACTGAAAATCATGTGAAACACCCATTCAGCACATTATGCAATTTTTCCAGCAATTTTTCCAGTGTGTTCATCATGTGATTGTGTCCCTACAGAGACTTGGATTAATATGGATTATTATGGATTTCTTTTAAGATCTCTTTATGAATGTTTTCAACCATCAGCGTTTTGGGTGAACAGACTTTCAATAAAGGGACAGAAATCTCACACATATAATTACAAATATCTTCATTTTTGTTCCAAAGATGAACAAAAATCTTTTGGGTTTGGAACGACATGAGGAAGAGTAAATGATGACAGAATTTTCTTTTCTGGGTAAACTAACCCTTATAGTCTTAAATGGCTCTCCATTCAATCTCATTGTTGACTTGAAGAAGCAATTGAGCTCATTTGTCATTTTTCTTTCCTGTGTTTTGCACTTTATGTGACGTTTATGTAGTCACAAGTTTGTATAGAGAAACTGTTGATCAAATGTGGTGGGCCTTTCTCAAGGACTGTCCATGAGAAACCACTACAGACAAAGGAAAAGCAGCCTTTTAAATTCAGAGTCTGTCTTTGTCACTTTCATGAACGCTGTATAAATCACAGAGCTGACATTTTAATTTTTGACTCTGCACAAAACAGTTACAGACTGTTCTGACAGAGTGTTGCTTGCTAATCCATCAGTACCTCATTTGAACATTAAAATGAAGGAGAGCTTCGGCTAATTTCCACTCAACGGTGTACTGTGGGCTTAGATGGGATTTGTGGGTGACATTAGTGAGGACAGAGTAAGGACAACACTCAAGGACTACAAATTCAAAGATGGCATTGCTAAGATGTCATGTCCGCAAATAACCTGAGCAATTAAATGCAACAAAGGTTCAAAGAGGAAAGTCGATCAAAAAAACAGTGCACCAAAGCAACCGCAGGCACAGAACATCTCTAAAACTCAATATTTCCTAGAAAATATTCATGCAGGAGTGTGACAAGAGCTTTAGACATTAGATGTCTGACAAGCAGAATGATGAATGTCACTTACGGCAATTGTCTAACTTAACATCAACATCAGAAAGACCTACAGTATTACTTGCCATGACTGTGCTGTCTGCCAAGCCCAATAGTAAAATGGAACAATAATATTTATAATAGGAGCAACTGTACACAACATTTGTTTAATAGTTGGTATAGCAACCAGAACGAACCTTTAAAGAAAGCATTAGAATGAAGGATTAAAGGCAGTTAACACATTATTGTGATTAATTATGGTAGCAGTAATAATGTCAATGTGTAATTATGGGTGTTCCATAACGCAATTAGGCTACAGTACATGTTGTTCATTTATATAACTATAATGTTCCAAAATATATACACACAAGAAAAATCAGTAATGAGATCACTTTACTATCTCCCGTTTCAAGTTCAAATATACTTATGCTTAAGAGCAAATTTCTAATTTTTCTAAATCTAATTTTGCAAGAAAGTAAATCAGAGATTTCAATATGAGCTCAAATATTTCTCATAGATCAGATAATCAGAGATCAATTTAACTAATGCAAGCCAAATTCATTTTATAGCTCTTTGTTTTGGTGACACAAAAATATTTGTGATGTCACAACACACTGATTAGCTTATCTCATGAATATTAATTAGGCCAAACTTACATTCGGCACCCTTCAGCCTAGTCAAGGTACTTATTAATATTAATTGAATTCATAGTAGGTGTGTTTTATGTTTGAAATATCAAATACTAAAACAAACAAAGAAAAAATACTAAAAAAGAAATGCAAGCCAACATAAAAACATAATTTCAACCAACCAATTATGGTTCAGCAATGCTAGATAATAATAATAATAATAAGTTTAATTTATATAGCGCCTTTCCCAGATTATGGTGTACTGTATTTCAAGCAACTGCCTCATTTGTGTCTATTTTTATTTCTCCCAAGTAATTTTAGGAGAAATGTCAGAGACAAAGCTAATGAAGCATATAACCATGTCTCCAATAGAGATAAAATTTGAAAAAGAACTGCAAAGATAAGTCGTCTCCAAACCAGTTTCCCAAACATGTTATTTTCAGATTATTAATATTTTGAATTTGTTTTTACTTTCTATATTTTTCAGGTTGCATTTTAACTTTAAAGTTTTAATAATTGTGTTATTTTTTATTTTTTTTTACTAGTTTTTGTTTAAAATTCCTATTTATTTCAGTTTTAGGAAAAGAACTTCAAATTATATTTCTTCAATTGTTTGTTGACAAGGCAACTTTTCTAATACTTCAAGTAAAAAAAAAAAAAAAAAAAAAAATATATATATATATATAGATTTTATTTGAGCTATATTTCAATTAACGGAAACCATTTTTATTTGGTTAACAATAACAACAGACATAAAGGTAGTCCCGCCCCAAAATCACACCAATGGTTGAGCCAGGAATGGATATGTCATATTGCTCCAATAAATGCTCCAAATTACTTTGTTGTTTCTTGCACATTTCAGTGGGACATTTAACTTCAACTTGAATTCTACTGAGCAACCTCTGAGCAATGAACTTTTCCTCTGGGCAGACACACACTCACAGGACATTCTCTGACGCATACTTTCAGCATCATCAGCACAGTCCTTTCACCCTGACACTGAACCTGACAAATGATGCTGTATGTTAGCATATGGAGAGCGTGACTGCAGGTGAGTGAGTGTGAGCTGGACAGGAGGAGGGAAGGAAGGAGACTGTTTGTATTTAATAAGACAGAGTGCCTCTCTTCATAAAGAGAATGACTGATGAATGACTGAATGGCTGCCATTCATTCCAACTTGGAACCCTCAGCAAGGACATCGCTATGGAAACTCTCCTTTCCTCGCTCTCCCCACTCCTGTACGTCCATCATCCTCATCTTTTTATTCAAACGCCGCTTCATCAATTTAATTTGGTAACTTTGGCCAGATAGCAGGGCTTTTCCAGCACACAATCTATATACAGCCATTATTAAGCGTTTAGCAGAAACTTTGCATATAGATGCAGATAGTTCTACTAAAACACCCTGACACACACACCTGATCAAATGGGTCAAATCATGATTTTCCTTGATATTTTGATATAATAGAGCTCAATGTACAATCTAGGCTAAACATGCTCTAGTTTTCCTGCTCATCTCATTAGTATTCATAGATATTCTTACATAAGGTGTACTTCTAGCACACATGGGTGGATCTCATGAAACCCGTCAAGAAACTGTCTGGGTCATAATTCACCCCAAAATCCAAAAGAGAGAAATAAGACCTTCAGTTTCTTTAATATAAAAATGATTTCTGTTTATTTAGGGGCGACATGTGACCAAGACATTTCCTAGTGAGAACATAAGCATACACTAGCGTTCAAAATTTGTACAAAGACTTTGCTTGACATATACATAATAAACATTTAACTTAAAATAAAGTGACCATAATCCATGAAACCAGAAACTCACCAAACAGCAATTACAACAAACAAAGCTAGACAAGAAGCAACAGTAATATGAAGGCTATTTATATACACAAAGACTAATGACCAACAAGGAACACCTATGAATAATCAAACAATGAACCAATCATAAAACAGAACAGAGAAACACATGACCTAAAACAACTAATCAGAACAAGACACATAAGGCTTGTTCGACTTGAACCGTCGCTGCACAGGCCGATCGGTGAATGACATCGAAGTACCGCGAGAGCGATTAGAGAGCTTTTGAATCGCGGTTTGAACAAGCCTATAAGACTAGGGAAACACAATACATGATCACATGAGGGCAAGAAAACACATGACAAGGAAGCAGGAAACATTACTTAATTTCAAAATAAAAGACATGAAAACAAGAACATGCACTTAAACCAAAAGCAGACGTGACAGATATGTACAAATAATTGATATTTGTGATCATGTAAATTACTGACATGTGTAATCGTTTCAATTAACAACTTTATTGACACAATCTTTGAATCCTGTTTACATCTACACTCTTAAAAATAAAGGTTCCAAAATAGGGGTCATAAAAGAACCATTTGGTTCCCAAAAAACCTTTTAGTGAATCGTTCTAAAAATAACAATTTTTTTAAAATGATTTGGCCGCTCATTCCACCTAGTGTCAGTTCAAAAATCCAGAAGTTAATTTTTTATTAACTTTGAGAAAGGTTTGTGTAATCATTCTGTTAAATTTAATGTAATGGTTCTTTATCTGCATCATTGACTCCATAAAGAACCATTTTGTTCCACAAAAGTTTATTTATAGTGGAAAAAGGTTCTTTAGATTATTAATATATTCAAAAAATGGTTCTTTTTAGAACGATTCACTAAAAGGTTTTTTGGGAACCAAAAGGGTTCTTCTATGACCCCTATTTTGGAACCTTTATTTTTAAGAGTACCTGAATTCAAAGAGTATTAAGTGACAAAGTTTACAAAAGGACTGAAGAGAGAATCAAAAATGGTCATATTAAACTGATTGAAGCAACAACAACAACAACAACAACAATTAATTATTAACATTATAAGGAAAAACCATGACATGACAATACATTGATGACACTTTAAAACTTTAAAAGTCAAATTGAACAAACTTAAGGATTATATAGGCTTCACCACTTGAGCTGACAAATTAATTCTGCAAACCAAAAAGATTTAATTCTCCCTTCACTGTCTGGTCAAATTTAGTAATTCATGGTGTGATTGGTTGACATGTTTGCGGTGCAGTAAAAAACATTTTAATTGTGGGTTCCTGTGGACAGGTTTCTGACACATCGGCCCTAATGAGCTGTGAATATGATCAAATGATCAGACGGCTGAAAAGCGGAGAGACGAGAGTCATTATAGCAGACACCCTCTGCTCGTAGTGTGCACTGCAAAACTCAGCTCAGTGGGAGCTTAAAAGTGGGTTTAAGATGTGCCATTGTGCTGTTACATTACCACATACTGTGTTTTACCAAAATACCCTTCAGAACCCACTGGTTTCATTTGTTTACTTAATAAGCTATTTCAAAGCACTTTTTTCATTTACAGTAATGTGATTTTTTTTGTTCTAAAAAAATTATAAAAATATAAGTAGAAATATAATATAAAAATGTAAAAATCACAGTTTATTATTTTGTAGTGTCTTCTGGTGTTGAGAATTTTAAGAGCTCTATGGAAGCTTGTTTCCGCCGTGGCAAAAAAGGTAGTTGTAGATTTTCTCAAAAGTCAGAATTTACAACTTGGAATTGCAGGAAAAAAAGGCAGAATTGTGAGATATTAAACTCACAATTGCGAGGGATAATTCTGAGAAAAATATCAGAACTTTTAACTAAAGAAATTTCAGATTTTTTTTTTTCAGAACTGTGAGTTATATACTCGGAATTGAGAGAAATAAAGTCAGAATTTTCAATAAACAGTTGCAATTGCCTTCTTTATTTTTTATTCCATGGAAACAAGCTTCAGTTCTTCACACACTGTTGAGGTGTAATTTTGGCTTCTTCCAAACAGCTTGGCTCCAGGTTGTTCGGGTTAATAGGATGAAGATTATGCAATTTGCAAATTTAGTGTCACAGACTCTCATTTGGATAGAGATCAGGCTTTGACTGGGACTTTGTAGAACATTCCCTTTCTTAAACCGTTCCAACTTTAATTTAGCTTTGTGTTTGGGATCAGTGTCTTGCCGAGAAAAAAAAGAAAAAAGAAGCTTGTTCATAACTTCTGGTTTTAGCAGAATGAAACTGTGTGTTTTGCAGGATCTAATCTTCTCATTTAACAAGATGCCCCAGTCCCTGCTAATGAAAGGCGTCCCGCAGTCCCTTCTGAAGGCTGGTGCGGTGTTCTTTGAGGTGTGTTTAATCTGTAAATCTGTGCCATGTACAATGCTTTACAATGCAATGGTCTCATTTTATCATAAAAGCTTTCCCCATATTGCAAATGAGTCACTAGAATGTTTTTTTTAGCGAACTCCAGACATGCTGTCACTTGGCCCCAGTTTACACATCTGTTGTACAACATCTTGAATTTGTATGGATTGTGCAGCGTCAATAAAACAATCTGCAAAACCTGTTCAGGAAGGGGTTAATCATAGATTAACCACAGGTGCTGTCCACCACATTAACTACAAACATGTTCCAGTAACGTTAGACAAACAGAAAGTGTCCAAATACATTTCCTCTTTATTTTGAACAGTATATTAATTGTTTTTAGCGATGCACTGATAATATTATTCTGGCTGATGTCAATAAAACAATAATTATTTTAATGTTATGATAATCAATGAATGGCCAATATAAAAAATGTCTATGTCTATGTGGTGTTTTTAATATGCTTTAACACAAACCATGTGCAAATGCATAAGTCACAAGTCTTTTAGGGAGTATTTTCTCCCTAAAACTGCAGTGAACCAAAGACAATCTCAAAAACGTGCTTTGAAATCGCTGGTGTTTCTGACGTCACAACCGCTTTCTTGGTCAACCGCAGCATCCAGCAGTATGTTATTCCCCATTAACAACCAGTAAACTAAAAACTGGTAACACAGGCTCGTCCGGGTAACTGAAGTCAGCGTTACGGTTGCTAGGAACGTTTTTTTCCTCATGGAAGTTGTTTGGTGAGCTTATAAAATATTAAAAGTTATTTAATAATGCCATCCCCGGTTATCACGGATTCACTCTCGTTTCATACAAGTGCAGCTGCCGCCATTTTGCAATGATTGCTTAGTACACTGTAATGGATTATTAGATAGTAAACAGGTAAGAGATTTGACAGTTAAATCAGTTTAATCTCAAATCAATATCTCTTATCCCCTTTATTATTCATGTGGCGAAATGCCTTGTAATAAATTGCATGACTGTACCGTATCCCTTAAATGTCTGTCTAGCTTGCTGCTTGCTAGCAACTGCTTTCTTCGCAGAAGCTTTGCGTTTAAAGACCTAATAAAATATTTGAACTCAAGTACGCTTCACGTCGGGTCCTGATCACCCTGTCGGGGTTTATTCTGCGCTAACAACCGGCTTGGATGTACATCATCCCTCACGTAAATGTAATGCAAATGCAACAACATGGGAAGCAAACATGCTAAATTAAATAACAGCTATACTAACAAAATGTTCAGGATCATAGTTTTTTTAAAAATTAGTGAATGTTCATTGTGTGATCATTGTAATAAATCATTAGGTGTTTTTTTTAAACGTAAACATTAAAGAGAACATGGTTGTATATCATATAAAAGAGAATTAATGGTCAGAACTTGAAATGCATTTTATCTTTGACATTACAGATGCACAATAACAAACTCTAATATGGCCTATGATCACCACATTCTCAAAATAGAAAATTCCAACCTGTGAAATTATGATAAATTGACAGTTAATCGCAATTAACCAAAATTACAGAGTGCAAAGGCTCAACTGGGCACTGGAGAGTCAGCAGCGGCCTGTTTAATGTGGTCAGACAAAGCAAAGCAGAGGAGTGTAGAGTTATTGATCCGTGACAGGTCGAGAAACTGGAGAGTGATCAATTTTGTACAAGGCAGAGTGAAAGAGGGAAAAGAAGGAGAGAAGTAGAGAGTGAAAGAGAGGGGGGAGGAAATAGAGCGATGAATAGTTGCAGAAAGACATCTGGCAGATTGTGTACACTCTGAAATAAACAAGGGCTTTTCCAACCATCAGAGCAATTCAAGCTTGGATGAAAGTCCACCACAATAATATGATGTTTTACATTATCTATGTGTTTCTTAGCAAAAAAAAAAAAAAAAAAAAATCAGCTGATTAGAATTTTAATAATTTTTAGCTATTTTTGGATATTTAATATTTCAGGCTCATTTCACCTATTTTTACATTTAGATTACCTTAGTCATCATTAACGTGCACTTGAAGTAATCTCTAAAAATACTAACAATTTAACATGAAGTATAATTAAATATAAATAATTCATAATCATTTACATTACAATGTTGTGATGCCTAAATTCACTTTATGCATTTAAAAGATTTATTTCAATGTTAGTTTAAAATTATCTTTAGAATAAAATTTATATTATATAACATGGGAAGAAAAGAGCAGTCAGAATTTTATATATATAGCATGCATCCCTAGATTCCCTACTATATTTTAGTTAATTGCAATGTATATTATTATTATATTAGTATCATGTAATTAATTACACACTTAAATTAACTTAACCCTACTAAAAAAAACTCCCAATAAAAAGTATTTTACTGTAAGACGCTGAGAAAGCATTCGAGACTGCTTCCGTCCATTCAGTTTTCAATGACCTGCAGTTTTTCTGTCATAATGCTTTTATAGCATCACTTAAAATTCACACACACACACACACACACACACACACACACACACACACACACACACACACACACACACACACACACACACACACACACACACACACACACACACACACACTACAACTCAAATTCATCAGCACACATGCGGACAAAAACAATTACGCAATCAATTTACTCTAATTTAGCATAAAACTAATATTTCAGGCTTAATGGTGAAATAGCTGAAGTCTGTAATTATCAGACATCATTCCATTAAACTGCAGATATCCTAATTGGACTAACACATCAGCTATTAGATTAAAACCTCTCTATAAAGCATTAAGCCCACATCACTTTCTGATGATGCTTTAGGCTGAGCTCTAGAGACAAAGAAGAACAGAAAGGCATGGAGAATACATGGACAGCGCGAGTGGAGGGAGACAGGAACCGTGCCGGCAGTGTGTTGTAGTTCTTTAGAGGTGATTGATGAAACACAAGGTGATAGAGGCAGAACGCAGGGAAATGAAGCCTAAAGTGCCCTCGCCAACTACACAGATTTGGCCAATTGCAAACCCTGCCTGTTTTGTAATTGCCAATGGAAATGTTAAAAGCATTCAAAATAAATAACAACAATAATATATCAAGCTATTCTCCATGATAAACTGTCCACACTAAGCCCTCCTCCAAAATGCTGAGTCAGCCAATCAAATGTAGCAGAGGCTTTGGGTATAGAGTGGGGTCTTAGCTCATTTGTTGCCTGGCAACCAGGTGCTTTCCAAGGAAGAGTTGATCCCATAGAGAGTCCACAGATAATGCTGTAATATAGCGCAAACCCCCTGCTTCTTCCTGATTAACTTCTTATGTCCACCCACCCGCACACACACACACACACACACACACACACACACAGCTGTAGAGATACACCGATCTCACCTCACAGGAATCTGTCAGCACTCTCACCGGCATCACCAACAGAGATGAACCCTTGGAGGCTACACGCTTGGTACATAGGTTAGTGAGTATGGGCTGGTCACTTGGGATCTCTCCAGCTTTTAGTAGAAAAACAGTTTTCACCTGTTTTCTGTGTACATATCCAACTTTGCTTCTACCATTATTAAAGGGATAGTTCACCAGAAATAAACACTGCCATTATCTACCTGTACTGTCATCATAAAGTTCCAAAAACCCCTACATTTGTCCTTACCCAGCTCTGAAATAAATTATTTTATATGTCTGTCACTGAATGGCTTGAATGGGTCTGATTTGTTCTAATCCCTCTTGATTTTTCAAAGGTATAAATAAAACAAAGATTATTGGAATACATTTTAAAAGGAAATAACCATTTCAGTCTTTCTACCTCAAAATTTCAAGTTTAATACAATGTGTTACTTGACATTTCTTTGTAATTATTTGTGAAATTTACTACCCATTTCTGTTGGCTTTAACATTTCAATTGTTAAAAAAAAAAAAACCTAAGCAAGTTTATTTCATAGTTCATTGCAATTCTGTGGGATTGTTTTTCACCATTATATTGTCTGATTGCTTAGAAATGTAAAAGCAGGAAAGCACGTAAAAAGGTTTTTACTGTCACTATTTCTTGCTTACCGATCGGTTGATACGTATGGATTATGTGTACATTTCGTAAAAAAAAATTCGTGACTTTTTTACAGACTCAAAGACTCATAGACCTCTGCATGGGGAGCAGAATATATACCTCACGCTCAAGCGCACACATAAAGCTTGCCGCAAAGCACTGGAAAAAGTAGCCAAGTGAGACACGTCTCTGGGCGTAACCGGCTTAAACTAGTGTTTTTCCTTGATGCCTCGCCACAGCCAATCATGCTGCATGCTTATTGGCTCACTGATGTTGATGAGATTATCCCCATATGTATCAAAATTTGCTGTTGAATGACAAGACATTTTTTTTAATCAATGGTATTGAGGCAATTTAGTCGGTTTAAAGTATCAAACTCGATACCCAGCCGTACTAACCAAGTATTTGAAAGTTGAGCAGCTCATTTGGCTACTGATTCAGCAGAAAGCAATCAGCTGTTCCCTATAGAGACGATGTGATTGCAAGCAGATTGAGTTAAGGACCTATCAGCCTGTGCATCCTCGAGTTTAAAGACAAAGTTTTGTATTTGTAAACAGAAAATGTGCATGAATAATTGACCACGCTGATGGTAGATTTGGGACCTGGCATATCGGCGAATTAATTGATCTCTTGTTGTGACCGCAATCTCAGAAAGTGAATCAGGTAATGAATACTTTAAGACTCTACTAACGACACATTGCCATGATACTGTAATATCCTGATCATTTTGCATGTTTAATGCAAATAGTACACAAATAAATCAACTGAAAAAGTATTCCTCTTTTTTAAGCATTACGAAAGGTGTCCAAGTGAGTTAAAAGTGCATATTACACACCAGCGTCACAGTAGAAAGCCTTTTGTTACATATTAACAAGAACTTGTTTTATGTCTTTATTTATTTAGGAGTGAGAGTAGCAGCATGCAGCTAATGTCGCCTATGGCTTCATATTCAACCTCACTGTCCGCGGCTCTCGCTGGGTCAGTGTTTGCGCTCGTGTGTGAGTGTGGCAAGGTACTGACACAATACTCAAACAGGGCATACCCATGGTGACGTTACCGTAGCAACATCCCCTTGCCGCTGACAAAAGAAGTTAAACCGTGTGTGTGTTGTGAAGTGCACGAGTACATCCTGCTTTTTCCTGTGATTTTGTCTGCATGTATTCAGCAATTTATATCTTAGAAAGTACACTGGCTGCAGCGACTGTCCGATTGTAGACATAAATACCGCAGAAACATACACACACGTTCATAATAGCCCCCGTCTCCAGTCTGGGAGTGTTCAGGCTGGACTGATGCTAACTGACAAGGGCGTTACATCACCGAACAACACAAATATGTCTGTCAAGAGACACTTTAGAAGAGGGTTTTTCATTGTGGCTCACTGGACAGAAGTTATTTTCAATAATCAAAGAAGATTAAGATTCCAGACATTGGAATCTATTGGTGCATCATGTGCCATGTGATACATTGCATTCAATGCTCTATTCTCTTTTAAGACACTTTTATTTGTGTAGGTTTGACCTGAACCCTAACTTAAGTAAAATTAAAACATAAAAAGAGTTAAGCGCAATAAACTGTGAAAAAGAACTCAATTCGGCGTACGTGCAAAGAAAGCCACATGCAAATACACACACAATTATGTCAAATGCCCATCATTATAACGTATCCGTGCATTCGGTCTCGGCAAGTGACAGCAATAAACCTGCAGATTAACATTAGCGAGTCACTAACGTTAATCAGACAAAAGAGAAAATAACTTACTGCACTTGACTTAATAACTTTTTTTTAGCCTTAATAAGAATGCATTTATATTTAAATGATACAGTGAAGACTGCAGTATTTTAATTTTTACATTAGTTTCTGTACTATTTCTAACTACATGTTAAATAAACCTGTTCCTGAAAAACTTTTTTGCTATATTGTATCTGTATTGTCCTGTTGTTTGTAATTTATTTTATTCTTATTTTTAATAACAATTGTAATATTTATCGTGAAATAAAATTGCAAAATAAGATTTTGGCCATATCGCCCACCACTAATCATTAACAATAATTACAGAACATGTTCTATCTTCCAACTTTTCATTCCTATAAAAAATTTCCTATAGATAATAGAATCATCCCATAAACGCATATTAATAAATGTCTCATTAATCTTTGCATTTACTCATGAGAAATAACGGTTTCTGTCTGCAATTTCTCTCTTGTTTAATGAGAGCTGTCTGGTTTTATGTTATACATCAAATTTAATGCAAAATAAGAAATAAAATTACTAATTAAAACATGTATTATAGATATTCTATATGCGTTGTTGGTCGGTGGCTCTCTTTTGCTTTGCAGAGCTGATTTTGAACAGAAATGAGCATATAAACTAAAGCTACCCTCTTAATTCCATTAATTATTTTAAAATGGTAGATGGTCAATATTCATTGCAGAAATGAACTTTTATATAATTTGTATATTTATATGAAATAATCCAAAAACCGTCCGCAATTGTCTTGACACAGTCACAAACATTGTTTTTCACATTCTTGGTCAGTTTTATTTTTTGACTTCATCACTTCCTCTCCCTCTCGGTGTAAGGTGGATGAACTCTGCGCTTACTGTACATCAGTGACTCCCGTTGTCTTGGAAACCAGTATGGTTACCCTGACAGCAATGACAAGCATCTGTAACCCCAGAGATTCATTAGTGACAGTAGCCATGGAGATCACCAATCAGCTGTTTTTTGCACCAGTGTCATTAAGAGTTTCCTTGGGGACTGGGTCTGTGTGTATATATTTAAATATATATGCATGTACACTTGCGATATAAATGCTGTCATATCTCTCAAGAACATAATGTCATCATCTGACATTCCCTCACTTTCTCAATGTCTCAATGTCATCCTCATGGACATAGTCACACATAGGCTATACACACAGGTATTGGCGAGCTCTGGCTTGTTATTTCCCATTACGTATATTCAGACTTCACTTGGGACTATCCTTGAAATTAAAGAATAAAACACATATGCATTTCCAGGTTTCAATTAACACGTATAACCCCCACACATGGGATAAATTAGAACCTGTTAAATCTAACACCTGAAACTCACAATGTCACAAGTTCACACTCTGATATGCAGGGCATCTAGAGATTAAGTACACGCACATACATGCATGTGTGTGTTTAAACCAATATCCTACAGTAAATGTTTGCTTGATCAGTTTATGAATGTTTACTGTGATATTTATTGAGGGCTAAGAGACAGACAAGCTAAACCGAGCTGAGGACGAAGTGAGGTAATCATGTCTTTTTTCTTTTCTTCATTAAGGACAGTGGTCTCCAATAATTAGTAGTGCTTTCTAAGACATGCATCACTATTACCATAGAGAGCAAGTAAAGTAAGAAAAAATCCCATTCATTTCCACCATTTTCACGGCCAAGGTCAGGATTTCCGTTAAATTCATTAAATTTTGCTTTGTTTTTCACCAAACCCTATTGTATACCCCCAACACTGGGAATATATAACAATATATAACAATATATACGACATATAACCTCAGTCTGGTTTTCATACAATTATTTTGATGCGCATTTTGAAAATGTGCATAAGAAATCTTGAATGGAAACTGTTTACCTCACGGGAAATTGTAGCAATGACTTAAATATTATTAAGATATTAACACTTTAAAACACGCAGACAAAACTTGATAAAAACATGTCTAATTTCTGGGAACAGCAGCATGCGTTAACAACAGCATAACAGTTCTGGCAGCATATGCGTTGCTCCATCATTATGACAGCAGTACGGGGCTAAGATACATAAAAGTGTCAATAAATGAATACGTTCAAGTTTGTTTTCGACTGATTCGACTCTACAATCTGCTGTTGTAATTTTAGAACACCGAATTTCAGAATGATCAGAGCAACATTTCCGATGTGATGCTTAGTCCGAAGATGATTCCAGTTACGAAATAATTATTCAGTCACATACTTTTTAATGCACATCTTGTATTCCTAATAAATTCACTAGGAGTTTATTCTGTAAATGTGTTTTTGTGAATTTCTTTTTGTTGAATAAAAAATTATCCTCCTCAAGCGAGTGTATGAGTTTCATTTTGATGATTTAATTCACATCTTTGCCTGTAAATCCTATGCAATAGGCTTGTCCTAAAATGCGCATATACGTAGTTTTTCACGATACAACTAAAGATGTGTAGGCTGCGATACTTGCGATACCATTTTATTCTGTGATACTTTGTTAAAGAGCTTGATGCTGGTCGCAATTCACTTCCATTATATAATTGAGCGCAAGTGGGAAATTTTTTCAAAATTCTCCTTTTGTGGTCCAAAAAAGAAAGAATGGCATACAGCATTAGAACAACTGACACCAGGGTGAGTAAATGATGACTTATTTCATTTTAGGGTGAACTATCGCTTTAACAAATACTTTTTTAATACCAAAGGGAAAAATAAATGGGAAACTATTTCCGTAACCAAGGCAGCTGAAAAAGTGTTGCACTCTATTTATTGCTTACACTTATTAAACTTCAGCATTGATTCTGCACCATTGTGCTATGTATGTTAAAGGAATAATTCTGACTTTCATTTACATTCATGTCATTTCAACCCATTATTTTATATTTTAAGTGAACGGTCACTTTAAAAAATAGATGCTTGTTGAGTAAAGGTGTGTTAAGACTGTTCTAAGCATAAGATTTTTGATTTGCCATTGTCGGGCAGATAACAGCAAAAATCTGTTATTTAGCACAGATCCGTTTAGTTAGTTTTGTAGTCTGAACAGATTTTTTTTTAAATCCCATATTTACAAACTCCATTCGAATCGCATCTACATGTGGTTTGAAATCAGCATTTTTTGTAATGCGTTTCATCTGAACGGCTATATCATATTTCAAGTAGTGGAAATTTCACTCAAATAGCAAACTAAGTATCATTCAAATAGCAAATAGTGAAAGAGTGAAGTCAGCATTTTTGGTCAAATGTGTAAAATTCTTCACACAAAACATGAGATGAGACGAAATTTACACTTTTACACATTGATAGCTCATCCATGCTGATGCTTTCGTTATTAATATAGTAAACAATATACAGTAGGTATTGACTTCACTGTCTAAACAAACAGATTAGATCTCATCCCTTTAAAAATTATAGTTTGAACAGTCAATCCTAAAGATTGGATTAGTGTGAACAAAAGCCAGAGATCTGTTTGATATTGGCTCATAAATAATCACCTAGCAACCACCCAGAACGGCCTAGCAACCACATAGTATCATACTAATCCCAACAACTACATAACAATACCCTGACAACCATTACTTTCATTCAGAATATGTAAACATCTACTATCTGTGCATTTTCTTACAATATTTTCAGACACACACACACACCCTCAGCACTGATGTTCCTTCAAAAAAATAAATCCACAGATGCTTCACAACCTAGGAAGTGCACAAAATCACACACAATCATCCTCTCATGTCTCATGGTTAACATCAAAGGGCATGAAAGGAGACATGAGACAGAAATACTCAGTCAACGTACTCACTCTCTGGGAAGACCAGTGGTTACATAACACGGTCAAATTGCTTTGTTTCTCTGCTGCGAGTCCAATAATGTCGCTAAAGGGACAGCGTGACAATACTTCGGTAATTTCCGAGGTAATCCTTGTGAGATACAGAGACTTAAATTCAAATTTTTGTGTCTCATAACTTTATGCACCAGAAGCTCCCTCGGTGGAATTTATGACGCAACATAGAGAATTCTCTCGTAATTTTTGCTTCGCATGCAGGCCCCCTTCCCTCTTAGGATTAAATGCAATTTATGATAATTCTGATGATTTTTTCATTGCACAGAGGGGAGAAGCAAGGAACAATATGGACAAACCACACTGCATGCAGCAATTATTCATCAGCACGAGGCTGGCTCATGGCCACGGCGAACATCAGCAACTGAGAGGGACAACAATGAATTAGTGAGACAGAAACAAAAGCAGTTCTCCACCCAGAAAAAAGTGTGAGAGGTGTAATAAACAACATTTTTGTAAATTTGTAGAATTTTAATTGTACTTTATTTGTTATTTATTGTATACTCTATTTGCACAATTTCTGACTATATTTATGATTTATATATATATATATATATATAATATGATTATTCACAGGGCTTTTTCTAGCTAATCTGAAGCCGAAAATTACTTTAGTTGTAACAAGGGGTAGTAATTATTTTATTATTTTTTTTGTTATTTACTGTATACTCTATTTGCACACATTTTTACTATATATATGGACGATTAATATATAGTATATAATATTGAGTCAATAGTGAATTTTATTTTTCCCAGGGCATTTTTCAGACCAATCTAAAAACTGAAAATGACTTTTGTTGTAACGAGAGGCAGTGATTTTTTTTTTTTACTTTATTATTCACATTATTTTATTAATTTCATTCATAAATAGTCTAATGTTAAACTTTGCAGTACTTTTTATTATACTTTATTTGTTATTTATGGTATACTCTATTTGCAGAGTATTTTTTGACTAAATATTGAGAAAAAGTTTTGCACTATTTTCATGATAAGTACCCATACTGCAAATATTGGTAACGCTTCATTTTACAGTACAGTACTTACAGTGTACTTACCTAAGAAGTACTGGCTAATATAAGGTAAGTACATGGGTTAGGGGTAGGTTTAGGGGTAGGTTCAGGGTTAGTACCTAGTTATTACCCAGTAATGGTAATTACTAAAATAAGTACTGAGTATGTACATAGGTAACTGGACTGTAAAAGGAAGCGTTACCCAAATATTTTGCCATGTCAATAAACCATCCTAAAAGGAGAATAAGAAAGAGTGCACACAAAGAAAGGATATGGGCTGCACACAAGTGCAAGGCACCAGCTGCGGGGTCGAGTGCTCTGATGGAGCCAGAAGAACACCACCGGTGCAAGGGTCGGATATGGAAGCTGCACATTCTCCTTCACCTCTGCCATGCTGCCAGCGGACTCCCAAGATGCCTGGCCACTTCCAGTAAGGCCACCGGGCAGGTCCTCTGCCTCCTCGAGGCTTGGGCCTTCAGCCTGAGCTGCTGTGGTCAGGGTGGCTTGAGCCTGATCCGGCCACAGGGTTGGTTCTGTGTCCTCACCGGTGGTCATGATGATAGAATAGTGGGCAGCAACGTGACCCTGCTGATGGGAACGTCACTCATATACCAGTCCTCCATCCTCCAAAATTTACTTAAACGCATTATGCCTTTCACTTTCTCTGCATATGAATAGGACCAGTCCATCTAAAAATCAATTGCTCGCTCTAATGTTGTTCTAAACCCACCTGACTTTGTGTTCCACAGAAGGGATAGTGTAAAAACCCCAACATATTAAAAATACCAGCGTAAAGATCAACATATAGCAAGTTCCTTTAATCAAAAGGTAAGCCAGAGGAACATCAATCACACTCTCTGTTCATTACCATTAAGGCCATCACTAGAGTAGAGCCAAAACTGACGTCTTTTCCCTGCGGTAGGACTTTTAGACGTCCAAGCACAAAGTGCTGTGCCAGCAACCCTATTGTTTTTTTTTCAGGATTATTATTATTACTTTCCGTCCCTTATAATGTAGTCTACAGACCAAACTGTAAATTGTAGAAACTTAGAAATGTGAACTTTGGAATGAAGGCCAAACGCTGTGCGAGGAATAAAAATTGCACACATTTTACTGTTAGTTGCACTTGAGAGAAAAAGGGAAAATAAATAATTTTGCTTTTAAGTTGTTTTGTTATATTTCATGAAACATTTTGGGGGGAAAAAAGCCTTTCAATGACAAATAATGAAATGGTCAGGGTGTCTATGAATTTATTAATTAATTTTTAAACATTATACAGTAGGAACTGTCAATAGAAACATATTTCTTTACTGGATAAAAAAAAAAGTAAAAAAAGTTTTTTAAATAAGTATTAAGACTTGATTTTAAAGAATTAGAGAACTGATTTTAGAGACCTAAAATATTTATTTTATTTCCTGTTTTCTAGCATCAATCATAAAGTTTAACGAATCTAAAGTAGGCTACATCGTAAAAATATGTATTTGAAAAGTAAAAATGCTCCATTAAACTATACGTAATCCTACAATAGCAAGACAATACATATTGTATATGTTACTGTATATTTTATCGTTATTTTACTGTAAATATTGTGAAATACCATATAGGCTATGGTAATTAAGACATTATTTTACTGTAACATTTTTACACAAGATATATTTTACAAGTTGAATGATAAAATATAAAAATCTACATTTACCAAGACAATGCGCCATCTATAATGGTAAAATATTACTGAAAATATGCTTTTAACTGAAAAGTATGAATAACCAGGGGAATTCCCAGAATTCCATGCGAATCATGACATTTGTTTTTATTTTATTTAAGGCTCACTTAACCTCTTCTGTTTTCACAGTTATGCCCTTTGCAGTTGTCATGTTGCAGTTTCTGTTATTCAGTGTATAATTATTTTAGTTTCATGTGTTACACTGGCGCTATTTTTAGTAACATTGTGTTTACATGTTATCATTATTGATCATCAGTTGCAATATCCCATTTCATTATTTGCCCTTCTATTGTTTTTATCAATACATTTTCCAGTAGCAAACAGATTAAAAAGCTCAAATAGTTTAGCATTATATCATTCAATGAAATATACAGATACTGTAAAATATACAATCACCAAAAATGCCATCCCGTAACATCGTCACTGCATTTTATGCGGTAAAGTTCTGGCAAACACAGCTGCCAGTTTTACCGTGAATTGAGCCAAACATTTTTACGGTGTAGTTTCTTACCGTGTGTGAAATGACAGCACGTTCTGGCTCATGCTCTCAACTGCGGCTCCCAATCCCACATAAAATTAGTCCCATCACGTCCCTTCTTCATGAAAGGATCCGGGAAAACAAGAATGATGCATACAACTCCCAGTTACATCAGGTTTAAGGAACTCCTTGTATGATAATACTCCTTGAAAAGCGCGAGGGTCAGCGCAGCGCGTCTTGGCACACTCGAGCCTGAACTGAAGTTTCTACTGGACGCGTGACGCGCTCTCTGTCGCGAGGAGAACTCCTGTGCGCGCGCGCTCCCTCTCTCCCTCTCTCTTTTTTCTTCTTCTTCTCTCAGTTCAGAACAAACGCGTGTCTTCCACAGCAGCGCAATTTATTTCTTCCGGAAAGAAAGTGAGATGTAGAGGACAGGGATTCCCCCAGGAACAGATCCAGATTCAGGCGAAACATTTACAGCTTCTTTCACAGAGTCCCTCGACGGCATACATTTATTTGCCTTAGAGATCAGATTTATGTTATTTTGAGGGCACAGTTTCGTAAGTTTGCTGTATGTGTCTTTGTATCCAGTATTAGGTGACATGAGCGCTTATAAAATGTAGTTGTCTTTGAACATCAGTGTTTGTGCCGCTCTTAATGAGCTCATCCTTAATGACGTTTAGTCCACTCTCACCTCTGACCTTTCAAAGATTGACCTTTTAATTACCATAAATTACAGTAATCTTTAGAAAGTAATCATTTTTAGCTAGCAATCATATTATTCTTCACTTCTTATTCTTAATAGCCTATACTGTATGGGTGTCATAAGGTGGAATACGTCCCCTTTACTCATAGCCTACGTGCTGTATAATGTCATTCCAAAAAACTATGGAATTATTTCTGCTCTCTTTTCACTTTTTGCACAGGCTATATTTTCATATATTGAAGCTTTTTTTGTACTAATCTTTTTTTCTCTCTCAGCTTTGAGCATCAAACTTCAAGTCTTAATTGCTATACTGTATTTGGCTATTGAAATAATACTTTTTATGAAGAGAGAGAGATGGGGGAAGAAAAGGACAGTTAGGTAATTCTGACATCCTCCCTTTATAGGGACTTTGAGGAATATCTTCATACGGAAAAATTATTCATAAACAAAGAAATGTTTTTTTCATTGTAAAATGCAAAACATTTGGTATATGGTTCATTCTAATACATTTTACACAAAAACATCAGAAGCCATTTGTATAGTGGAGTAAACATGTTTGTGTGCGTATCTGATTCTTCGCCAGACATATGATATCAGCATTAGTTTTGTGACCTGGGTTAGGTTACCATAACAACCATTGCTATGACATCACCACAAAATGCATTCTGTGTTGTCCTGAATGTGTGCACAATTCTTGTCTGTTTAAAAATAATGCCATTCTGAATGGTAAAGGTTTAGGTTCATCCCAAATTAAACATCTGAATCAGCTAATCAAGGTCTTCAGGACTACTTGAACATTGTGTGAAGAAAATTACTTCAGGAAAGTGACCCCGCCGAATTAGAGGCCTGATAAAAATGACAAACCCAGACGCATTATGGTGTAAAGGGTTAATCACAAATGATACCCGTAAGTGGATACTCCTCAAATGGTTGTGGAAATGAAGTGCTCAGAATCAGACTAATGGTGCATGTAAGCGTCTATCAAACCAAGTGTGTGCTTTATGCTCCGTCTGTTTGTGTGAGTTTGAGCTGCAGACAGAAGTGTTTATAGATTTAAAGACGTTACAGGCCTATGCATTCCACTGTGACTGCAGTACCGTAAAACTGCAACATGGGCAATACACCCTCACACACACACACACACACACACGCACGCACGCACGCATGCACACACACACATGGATTTTGTTGTCCCCAAAATATATAGTTCGAATTTAACACATATCCATGTCAATTTAAGAACCATAAACAGGCATCACAGCTTTCTTTACCGATGTGAAGCAAAGTTCACATGTAATTTAGTAATACTGAGGGCTTTGCACTTTGCAGTGTGTTTTTAGCATGAGGATTGATGGATTGAGGACAGAGCAAAATCAATGTGATCACTCAGCGGAGTAAATGAAGGGAAACAACACTATAGGTGACGTGTTGTGTTTGATCCACTGCAGTGGTTCTTCCTCAAGTGAGTCACGAGCGCAGAGAGTTAAAAGGTCAACCGAGGAAAAGTGACAAGCAATGACTGATTAGAAAACAAGCGCATTCAGAAACATGGATGATGTACTATAACAAGGTGGCACTTCCAATAGTAATAAATAAGCTAAATAGGGCTTAAAAATGAAACATTTCAAGTTAGTCTCATTTTGATCATTTTCTTGAAAATGATGTAGGCCTACACAATATAGAAAAAATGCACTCAAAAATATTTCAGCCTATTTTTAAGATTTACACATTTCAATTGTATTGTAAAATTCTATCAAATTGAATAAAAACACGAAAATATGTTTAAATTTATGAATACGAATCACATAAACTAAACGGTCCATTACCTTGCTCCATTAAGAAATTTATACAAAATGTTTTATTAAAGGGATAGGTCACCCAAAAATCAAAATTCTGTCATTATTTACTCACCCTCAAGTCGTTCCAAACCCGTAAGAATTGCTTTTAGTCACATATAAACATTCATCAACACTTAGATCGGTTGTGGTAAACAGAAGCGCAAGCATGTTCGCATGACGTGCGAGAACCAATGAGGTTCATTCTCGTTACGCAGCACTTTTGAGCTTCAGCAAGAACCAATGAGGTCTGTTCTCGCTCGTCAAGCAGGTTCGGTTGAGCTTCTGTTTATGCTCGCTGATCAATGTTTAAATGTGAATAAAAGCTTACATTTCTTTTTGAGCTGTTGTTTCAACTCAGAAGGGAAATGTATATATATATATATATATATATATATATATATATATATATATTAGATTTATTTATTTAACAAATAAATATGACTAAATATTTAGTTAGAATATATGTGTGTATGTGTTTGTGTGTATGTGCGATTTGGGCCTTAAAATGAATGAAAGCAATGATTGGAAAAGCTTAGTTTAAAATGTTTTAGAAAAATAATACACACACACACACACACACACACACACACACACACACACACACACACACACACACACACACACACACACACACACACACACACACACACACACACACACACACACACACACACACACACATTTTTTTATACATCTATTGGAGATTCAGGGCTGTTGAATGCTTGATTCTGATTGGTTGACGAACATTCTAAGGTGTGCAATTATTATTTTTATAGATCTATTGGAGATTCAGGGCTGTTGAATGCTTGATTCTGATTGGTTGACGAACATTCTAAGGTGTGCAATTATTTTCAGGGAAACTGAAGTAGTTCCAGGTCTTGACCACATCCCCATTACAGTTCCCGTATCACTTTGTCAAATGATTTTAGTTATTTCAAAGGTCCTTCCAGCTTCAAGGCATGACCACATTACCACCTTAAGTGTGCATTCTTTTTCTAATAATTCAACAGTCTATTAACAATTATTCCTTACATATGTGATTTGGACCTTAAAATGAATAGGAAACCAATTTGTACCCTATTTGTGCAAAGTGCCAGGTAATGATTAAATAGCTGGCAGTTACATACTTTACATACATTTATATGATTTAGTTTCCTTTTATAAGCGATTAATTCAGCTAACTAAAATACACTAAAACTAGAGGTCTACTGATGAATGGCTCTCTTTGTAGAAACATCTCACAGCTCATTATATTTTGACCTGGAGCTATAAGGCGCAAGAATGTCAGTTGCTCTCTGTGCAACTGGAACATGCAGTGATTATGTTTGCTTAGATTTGGTAACTGAAAACTGTTTAATCAACACTAGAACACATTCATTATTCTGAACTAAAGTATAACAAGCTTAAATGATCTATGGGACATAAATGGTCACTTGAATAAGCTGGTGTGATCATGTGATCTGCCTGACCCTTACATCTGTTCAAATTCACACAAAATGGACATGGACTGCAAATGGGCATTTTTAAATACAGCACGTGACAGCAGTGATAATCACATGCAAAGTGCTTATTCACTTATTTTATGAATTTAAAAACATAAATACACTTGTATTCAAAGCATCATCTTCCAAAAGGACAGTAACTGCAGATGAGTTGCTTAGCAACCTTTGGCCTTGATAAGAGGAAATTGTAGTCACCACTAAGCAATCACAGGTACACATACATTGAGGCCAGCAAATTCAAACGGCGGACGATATTCCTTAGATGACATAAGAGTTTGTTAACCTCCGTTTTATCAGCAAAAGATTAATGAGGACGGAGGAAGCTTGTGCCGTAGGTAGAGGAAGCTGATAAGGGAGTTTTATGGCAAACACACAGTGCCGAATCAGCGACTTTCGTTGTTTTAACCGAGACCGCAAAAGGGAGATTGGCGAAAGAGATATATCATACACTGACTCACTAATACACATGCAGTGATCTTTCCTAGTGTACAGAACCATAAAGCTGCTTATATACTCACTTCATTTCCCTACATTCAGGTAGCTGACAATATAGAATGACAAGTCAATCACTCTCAAATCTGCTGACCCAACATCTCATAAATGATATTTTGTTAAAAGCGCTTAACATCTGTTCACTGGATGATAATATACACCGGGCTACGGGTTTCTATGATAGCATCAAATGTCAGTCAGTGGTTCAAGCATGAGAGTGATTCATTCCATTTGAAAGCATGGACAATAGAACCAAGAGGTTACTGAGAATTGTGTTTCTGAAAGAAACATGAAATGTCATGTTTGTGTTAAGGACTTATGACAACATTAAAACATGATATTGAAAAGAATAATACTAATTAATATCTGTGTCTGTGATTGTGCAATTACAAAAAGAAGTAAGCCTGATTATATTCAATCAAGATAATCAGAAAGGTGGATGGGGAGTTACTATGCAATAAAATAACTTAAAACAACATAAACTGATATAACGTCATGTTGGTCAAGAGAGAAAACGTCTGCAGACTGGAGAGTGTCTCTTTTGGGGGTTGCTGATGTTGTTCTCATCTCATTACAGTACTGCCATCTAGAGGTCAACACTGTATTTATTGCATTCTAATGCGGTATTATGTGTCAGTATGAAATGATGCACATATAAGTTTGTGACTTGTTTAAATAGATGCAGAAAAAGGGGAGTTCATGCCGAGTTTGGTGTCAAATTGAATCTTCTGTCGTTTTTGGTACCTCACCCTCATCCTGTAGCAAACAATCACAGACCCACAGTCATTTACAGTTTTTGCCTATTGCTTACACACTTTTTGCAGAATTTGGCTCATTATGTCAAAACTCTACACACAAGCCAATGAGACATAGCACTTGGAGATTAACAACTCACATCTATGCCAAAATGAAACACTACAATCAAAACTTTCTAAAGATGAAATTCTTGCAACAAAACCATACACACAAGCACCATTTTAATTACTCTTTCATATCACCAGCAACACACTGATGGGCTTTATATAAAACACTGCAGTCTTTGGGTTTCTATTTTTATTGTCATTTTCTCAGACTCAAACTCAAAAGTAGAATTTCTGCAGTAATCAAACTAGTTTTTACAAAAAAAAAAAAAAACATTCTTACAGAAATAAAGAAAAAACAGAATCACAAATCATCAAATTTAGCAACCGAACAAACAAATAAAGGCATGTGGCTGCGATCATATACTTTCCACCGCCACTCTGAAAATAATCCCTCGATTGCATTTAGAAAAGGGCTGCAATGGGGCAGGTATAAACCACAGCCCTTTGTCCAGCTATGCTACGGCCCCGACGCCTGGTTTTGGCCAGATTGAAGCCTGCCTCATCCACGTAGATGAACTCATGTGGCAGTTCGGCGTTCCCTTCCACCTTGAGGAGGTCATCCAACCATTCTGTAGAAAATGCCACCACAAGATGTCATTGGTTAGGTTCTTTTTCACATACTGTACTTTCAAACTGTACACAGTACTGTAACATCATAATGGTATTCCGTTACATATACTTCAAATACACTACCCATTTTTGTGTAGTACAGTTAGTACAGTAATACTGTAATATGATACAGAACTATGTGACACATACAGTAGGTACAGTCTGGAGTAGAAACTTGAAGATATACCTGTTCTCCAGTCAGAATGTCCTTATTATCGATGCGACTGAGGTTAGGGTGGACTCTGTGCCCAGCCTCCCTCATGGACAGGCCACGATTTATCACATGGTTCACCAGAGTAGCCCTGATGTCATCCTATACACGTCTCCGCACTGGTCCTCCTCCTCTTCCACATCCGACTCCTCTCTCTCTTTGACGTCCTCTTACTCTGACTCTCATTGCCTCCATGCTTGCAAAGTTCTCAAAATGGCTTACCTGACGCCTGTTTGTAGTGCTAAGGCTCAGACCAATTGGTGTTCTGTTTTCTATGCAAGTGTTTTCAGGTGTGTATGTAAGTGCAACACTTGCCAGATGAGTTTTGCATTTTGAACAGTGTTTTCCCAATGATAACAGGTGATTTCATTTTTTGAAGTGTCTAATGTAAGAAAACGTGTAATGTTTCACAATAAGTGTTACACTGTGTTTAAGGTATACTACAAGAGGTTTAGGTATTGAAGCTTTGGTCTAAGCAGTTGGTTTTAGTGAGTAAACAATGGGCAAAAACTGTAACATTGAGTTTGAAATGTGCTATATAAATAAACCTGCCTTGCCTAACATGTGTGACACAACAATACAGTTAATCAAATGAAAACATGCACAATATATAAGAACAATTAACAATAACCAATTGGTACATTTAAAATGAATAAACATTCCCACACTATATAATGTTATTATTATTTAATCTATATTCCAATAATTAGAAAATGCATATTAACTTAAGTTCAGCAGTTTGGGGTTAGTGGTACTTGTTTTTTTTATCAAGACAAATAATTGACATTTGTAGTGTTATACAAGATTTCTATTTCAAATAAATGCTGTTCTTTTTAACTTTCTATTCATCAAAGAATCGTGAAAACAAATATCCCAGTTTCCACATTAATATTAAGCAGCACAACTATTTTCATTATTTTATTATATTTCATTTTAATTTGCCATCACAGGAATAAATTACACTTTAAAAAATTAAAATATAAAAGTAATTAAAAAAAACAATTAAATATCTCTCTCCCTCTCTCTCTCTCTCTATATGTATATATATATATATGAATATATATATATATATATATATATATATATATATATATATAATTTTTATTTATTTATTTAATTAAGTATTTTTTTTGTTGATAAATGCAGCATTGGTGATTTTTAGAAAGAGATTTCAAGATAAAAAAAAAACCCGTCTAGATTACGACTGTAACCTCTATTCCCTGAGAACAGGGAACAAGACGAGACACTGCGTCGATGACGCTATCGGGAAACGCCCTCCACGTGAACCGGTGTCTGAAAAGCTCGCACTTCGCACTGCGTCGATGATGCTATTGGGGAACGAAGTACAATCCCACCATGCTATGGGGGGTTCATGCCAATTATGGCTCATGACAAAATGTCAGAACTGGCTACCCTTAACATCCACTAGCATAATTGCCTAATGCAGAGGCGGGCCTAGGCTATAGCACGCTTGTAGAATGAGGAGGCCAGTACCAGGGAAAAAGCTAGACCTTACAGTAGATGATCTAAATCTAAAGAGCCTACGCTCAGTTACTGAGGGACTCGGGACGAGTCTCCAACAAACCCCTAGCACACGTGCCTAAGCAAGATATTAAGGCAGCCCTCGTGGGGATGGCACTTGAATATCCTATGTCTGAATTTCAAAGCTATAGTCTCATAACAACTCTCAGAAGTGAAAGGAGACCTGTCTATACAAATACAAGGTGGCTATCCAGGTGGCCCAATGAGGGCCAACGCTTGGTTGGTCTATCTGGAGCTTATACAAAGCGGTGGCCTCAGGAGACAGCGGAGGCGCTGAAAATTTCAGATGGCGAAACCGGGGCATCGAGGAGAAAAGCCTTTTCTTTCTCCCCAAAGTCAGCCAGGTTCAGCCACAGCTGTCTCTCCAGATCTGTTGTGTCCACTGCGTCAGGGGAGAGACCCTCCCCCTGATCCAAATCCTTCAGCAGGTCGGCTTGGTATCCCTGTAACACTGACATAGTGTGTAATGCAGCCCCAGCCTGACCTGCTGCCGCATATGCCCAGCCATTCAAGCGAGATATCATCTTGATTGGCTTAGAAGGCAGGGCCGGAGCTTTTAGTGCCGATGCCTCTCCAGCAGCGAGATAGTTGACAAATGTCTCGTCGATTGGGGGCATCGACACATACCCATGTTCACGCATCCCCTCGACATCAGCGTAGTTTGCTGTAGCTGCTGACGATGGATGAGTGCAGAATATGGGTTCTTCCATGCCATCTTGATCACACTATGCAGATTGGGAAGGAATGGAAGGCTCACAAGAGCTGGGGAGTTATGGCCAGAAAGTACCCGCTCATCCAGCCTCCCGCGAATGGCTCCTTCCTTCACGCGCTCCCACGGCAGCTGAAGCCTTGCTGAAGCGCACTCCATAACACCCAACAGCTCATCATACGCGCGGCAGGGAGGCTGTGAGGGTTCAGGTTGTACCTCTTCTACACCCTCATCAGCCATATCCTGCTCTCTTGGACTGGGTGCCAGCAGAGCAGTTGCTGCTGGATCAGAGGATGTAAGAGATAACACATCCTCAACCAGCAGCTCACCCTGGCAAGCTTCTGACGAGCGTGAGAGAGAAACACCTCTCTCAAACTCGTCAGCGAGCTCCATCTGGGAATAGCATGATCCAAGTCTCTGCAGTGCCTCAGCACGAGCGGGACCCGAACCACTGGGCCCAAATGCATGTCCCTCTTCCCTCGAGAAGAGGGCCAGACGAGAGCGGAGTTTCTAAGAGGAAAACTCACACATTCAAATCTCTCACATTCTGCACAATCAGGTCTGTCTAGAGCTGATCGTGCGTGCTCTTCGCCCAAACTATAAATGCACAAGTTGTGTGTGTCATCTGGTGTCAGAAACCCAGGACACGGATCCACACACTTCTTGAAATGCTTGTCACTTGCCAGAATTGTTCTTACCTTTTTGAGGTGATTGCAAATCAGACAAAACAGTCCCTGAAGACAAAAAAGAGGATGACATGTTCTATAGGCGTCCCTTTTATACTTCCGTGTCGCACTAGTAGTGACGTCATAGGCTGTTGCCGGTCAAATTCAATTGCCGTGATTGGATAGCTTTTCAGACACCAGTTCACGTGGAGGGCATTTCCCAATAGCGTCATCGATGCAGTGCGAATTCCCTTTCGAAAAGGAATGTACCAGTCCCAAACGGTAGTTTAGATTCATATTTAGATATAGGGCTATATAGACAGCATTAGAAACATATTTTAAGTTATAAAGTGTAAGCATTATATTCTATTCTATTGCATTACCTGACCTCATGCAGTTTGATTCCCTCATTGATAAAGACCAGTGAGATCATATAGAGGATTCCTAACATCCAGGTTATCGTGGGAATATCTGAGATATAGAACGTGTGGTGGAGGTCAGGATCATGCAAGAGGAAGCGGGATGCCAATGTTAAAGAAGCATTAAGATCTGGCCTGTGAGAGAAACAGAAAACAACTTTATACCCAAAAAGCCTGGTATTTAAACGAACATGCCATACTTAAAATTTGATGTAACTGCAAACAAAAGTCATAGCATGCCTTATTCCTCTGAAGTTATTAATTATGCTTTAATGTTCATCTATGTGTACAGTACATGAAATGTATAAATATATAATGATAAAAAGCTACTAACACGACGCACCAGCGGCGGTTGTTCAGCCGACTCTCTTTCCACATGAAAGCAGAGCGATGCACATGACTGATGGAGGTACACACTTAAAACACACACACACACACACACACAGAAACAAGAAACACCAGGTTCATACTCAGAAACATCTTCACTTTCAGCATGCTAAATGATTTATCTTTAAAACATGATTTCGCAAGCTTGATGTGCTTAAAGGAACAGTTGTTCACCCAAAAATGAAAATATTAGAAGAGGATATTTTTTGAATAGCACTGTAAAGGAATTTAGGTCAGCTGACTCTCAGCTGATCCACGTCTACCTATAGGAATATGACGTCTATCACTGTATTCATATATAAGCTCCTTCAGTATTATCAGCAGCTATCGCGTTCTCAGGAGCTCATTACCCTCCTCCATCCCCAGCTCCTCCTCTCGTCCAGTCAGGATTTGGCATTCTGATTCCCCTGTGGATCAGACTAAATTATCAAATTGTTGTACATTAAAATATTGACATTAATGATATCTGCAATGCATTTTTGTTGGTTCTGCTCTGTTTACCCTAAGGGGGTTATTGCTGCTCTCCCTATCCATGCGAGGCTGCATGGCGGCGCAGGGAGTTCTTGCCCTGAACAGAACCATACCGCCAATCCTAACTTTATGCTAATTGTCAATCGTATTGGATGATAGTGGTCCTGACAGAAATTTGCAGATAATTTTCACAGCATTTAGTTTATCATTCATGTGGTAACTCGACACAATATTGCATATTGAGTTATCCCATTTCAAGAGGAATTTTATAGCTCGCTGTCTTTATAGCCCTAGGCTGTATGAAAATTTGATGAAATTTATTGATTTGTTAGTGTGAGTCAAGAACAGCGTCATATTAATGTTTAAAGATGTCAAAGTGTCTAGAGATGTCGAATGTGGCATCTACAGTACGTGTACATATGTATGGCATATACTGCAGAAATACAGTGGAAAGAGTAGTACTGTATGTTAGAACGCTATTACACAGCTAGTCCACATGTATCACATACATGAGTAGTGCTATTGGGTGACAGTTCTTCATCTTGGTGGTTAATATCAAGGCAGAAGCTGTGCAGCAGGAGGCCAAAGCATGTGAGGAAGGTGCAGACGGTGAGACCAAACTTCACCAGTCCTGAAACACAGCACAAACAACCGCTATGTCTGTGGAGAAATGCACAAAACTACTGCATGTCACTTTAGCTTATCTTTTATTGTGTTTAACAATAAGAAGATAATGCTCTTCCAAGCCAATGAAAGATGAATTAAAATGTTCAGAAAATGCATGACATACCTATTTTAAAAGCTTCTCCCTTTCTTTACCTTTTTTGGTAGATATCTGAGATTTTTCTCAGTTGGAACTTTCATGATGGAATGACACGACGGCTTTCCCAGAAGGGACACACTGAGAGAAAAGAAGAAGAGTAAATCATAATAAAATGATGCCTTGATGCCTGAAGAACGATTTAGCTTATATATGAAACATATGGGACTGTTACAATACATGTTTATATGCAAGAATTTTATCTAACATTCATGATTGGAGCAGGTTAAATTTTAGGAATCAAAGATGACCAACCACTCATCTGAAAGTTTAGGGGCCCTCCTATCATTTATAATTGATTGTTTTGGACACTTTTAGTGTGTATTTGAAATTTTGGGTTATTGTTTAGAACATGGGTTCATACTTGAGTAAGGGAAAATAGAAACAGGACAGAAAGAGGACATCACTTGTGCCCAGTGGAGGAGGAAGTTGACACACACATGACAGAATCTGTGGAAATAAACAAACACACACAGGCTTACTCAGCTGCGCCTGTCAAACCCCGAGCTTAAGATGTGTTACTCATTACTTCTGACAGAAATAGCAAAGTCAAAGAAAAGGAGTGTTTGTTTATTTCCACAGATTCTGTCATGTGTGTGTCAACTTCCTCCTCCACTGGGCACAAGTGATGTCCTCTTTCTGACCTGTTTCTATTTTCATTCTTAACTAAAAATGTAAATATAAAAGTAATAAATGTATTAAATAAATAAATATTAAATTAATTAATGTTTAATTAATTACCTAATTAAATACATATTATACACAAGCACAATTGGTGTCATGTGTTTATGTATTATTACTTAATTGCAATATTGCATCATATTACTGTGTCATATATGAATTGTCCTAGACTCTGTATCTGATACATTTGTCAGTCTTGTGATTTTTGGCAGAAGGATGTGTCTTTATTTATTAGATTGTTTTTTATTTATTTAAAATTTTTGATTTTGTGTCACTTTTTAAAATCAAATCAAATTAATATTTTTTATGTGGCCCTCCTAGTCCTCTCTTATACCTGAATGAGGACAAGGGACAGCTGACACTGGAGCACAAACAGAAAGCACTTTCTGATGCCTGCCGTGGTGTGATGTGCCTGAGGATAACAACATTATAAAGTGCATTCACCACACTGATATATAAAAATTCATATATTATACATTCATCCATGTACACGTATGAGCGTCAATGTGCATCATATCCTCATTTACCTGTGACTGTGTTGTTGTCTTGTTGGTAAAACTGTACCTGTGTAAGCCAGCCAACAGATGGCGCTAGAGAGCTGAATTACGCTCAGAGAGTCTGATGAAGTTCCATCCGCTGCATCAGAAGTGGAAAAACAACATGCAGGAACCAGAGGATCTAAAGCAATGCTGTCAATTAATAGATCAGAAACAATGGATAATGTACAGTTGAGTAATATAATATAATATAATAAAAATATTTTGTAAATACATATAATAAATGAAAATGCATTTAATACAATAATGCAGATAAAAAGGCAAAGTGATTCCACTTACAAAGACTTGGCTTAATTAGTAAAATCAGGATTTGTGCCATTGTGCCAACTTATCCCATATAGTACAATAACATGGCCTGCTAATAGATCACAAAAGGTCAACATGTTTAAAGGGGTTATGACATGAGAAAACAAATTTGCCTAATCAAAATTAGGCAAGATTTGAAGGTATGTCTACACAGATTAGGGGATTAGGGTGTTAAAATATTAAAATGAGTAATGTCATATCATGAGCAAATCCATTCTTGGCAGGTTGTTGAGATGAATGGAAAAGAGTAGAGGTGAGTTGTAGGACAGAAGGATCACCTGATATCACTTTGTAGGAAGATTTCATTGTTGTTGATGTTTTAACTGCTCCCGAGGCAGCACACAACCTTTCCATACTCCTGCATGATACACACCATCTCACTTTCAGCTACACACGCACACAAACACAAGCACAAGCACAGTTTATAAGGGTTGCTTTGTTGATGAGGATATAAATAATTCTGAGCAGTATTGCCAGATCTCACTAGAAAAACAAGCAATCAGCTCTGATAAAACAAGCCTAAAACAAGCAACTGCAGCTTATTGGTCTTCCTCTGGGGGGTGTTTATGAATCAAGGATTGCCTCATTTAATTGATCTGATAAAGAGATATTTTACGCATTGCATATTTTATTTATATATTTATATACAAAATAATGTAAACTAGCAGCAGTTGTGGACCAACAACACATGGAAAATAGATTGATTAATAGGAATAAAAAAAAAAAAATAAAAAAAAAAAATATATATATATATATATCAGTGCTGTCAACATTAACCCGTTAATGTGCGATTAATTTTCATCAAAATAAATACAAATAAATAAATAAATAAAGGATTGTTGTTTGTGTGTGTGTCTGTCTTACTTCGGGAAGTGCAGTCTGTAAATAAAGGCACGAGCAATGGAACATCATCAATGTTCTCCAGATGTGGCCTCACATTCTCTATTCCTTTTGGAAGTTTGGCCTGGAAAAACAAGAATCAGGTTATCTTTATTTATGTCAACGTGTGTGTGCGTACTACATCTTGTCTATCAGTTTGGAATCCTACCTCTTGGTCCCAAACAAAGAAAACGAAAAAAAATCCTACCCCTTGGTCCCAACAAAGAAGCTTCTTAGAAGGTCTACATAATTCCTTTGTAGATATGAAGTGTTAACAATGTAAATGAGTGGCACCCTGTTTAAGTCCTCGATAAGAGATGCTTCATGGCTCTTGACTCTGTTCTCTCACTGACACTGTCTCTAAGCAGAATTCCCTCCTCTGAAATCAATGAACAGCACTGTTTAAAATTCAACAATTGGTCATAGACTAGCCAGCATGTGTCTGTCTCTCACCTTCCTCTGTCTCTGGCTCCTCCACGTTATCTGGTCGAGAGGGAAGCTCTCTGATTGGAGGGAGATGTGACAGTTCCATCCTGTCTCCGGTACCATTTTCTCAGCAAACACCTACTCATGGAGTGATTCAAAATGTAAATAACATGAATAAAACATTTGTACAGTCAATCATCTGACATTGCTTGAATAATGAAAATGTTAAACAGCAGCTGAGTTAGCGACATGATTTAGGACATGTTCCTGGAAAATGACTTCCCTCTTCATCTGATCTGTTCAGGCTATTGGTTAACATTAACCGGTGGACAAAATGCCTATTACTAAGATGTGTAGGAGTGTTTGTGTCTGCTGACCTTACTTCGAACTTCCTCTATAATGGAAACATAGAGAAAACGAATGCAAGCACTGTCCAGCCCTGAGATAAGTCTAACCACATCAGGCCGAGCTTGATACTGTGACGACACCAGACCAAGAAAGATCTGCTCCCTGAGGAGTGTGATATAGATGTCATCTACGCACACGCACACACACAGTTTACCTCCAGATATAGCTTTCAATCAAATACATGATCATAGTTCTTCACACAATTGTAATCAGACAATATCATCATGTACCTGTAGTGTCAGTATTGTTCCACACAGGCGTCATCTATTTGCGGGTCATGTGGTTGTAACAGTGGCTTAAAGGAAACAGCCACACACTGACTCAGCCATACAAGAACACTGATAAAAATCCACAATTTTCTTCTTGCACACACACACACACACAAATATATATAAATATATATGGTAACACTTTACAATAATGTTCATTAGTTAACATTAGTAAACTACTTTAGTTAACATGGACAAGAATTAACAACTTTTTCAGCATTTATTAATCTTAGTTAATATTAATTTCAACATTTACTAATATGTCATTAAAATCAAAGGTTGTGTTTGTTAACATTAGTTAATGCACTGTGAACTAACATGAACAAACAATGAACAGCTGTATTTTTTATTAACTAATATTAACAAAGATTAATAAATACTGTAACAAATGTATTGCTCATTGTTAGTTCATGTTAGTTAATACATTAATTAATGTTAACTAATGAACCTTATTGTAAAGTGTTACCATATATATTAGTAAATTCTCTATAAAAAAAGAAGTCATAATCTAACAAAGCACTTACAGTTCCATCTGTGGGCAATACAACAAAATTAATGTTCATAATGCGACCGCCTTCAAATAGGAATGCTTGCTAGCACCGACTTGGCGACCTCAATGGATTTAATCACTATCAGTGTGAAACTACCTTTAGAGGTTCAAGATTTGGGCATGTGATCTGAAAGCTGATGACAGAAAGTGCTCAAAGTATTTCAATAATGGAGAAATTTGTGAGATTCACTATCACACCTTTTTGTCCTTGAGAAAACCAGGGAGCAAACAAAAGGGTCACGAGAGACGGCGTTAAACTACCTCATGTCTCAAAGCATAAGTCTCTCAAAATTTAAAGAGCACTGACCTGTACCACCTGACTGCTGCAGATTCATTTCAGTGTTGATAGTGTTGACATTGAAGCGCATAAATTCGAGTCATGAGTATAACGTCACAGGTTATATTCCATCTCTTCCAAATTACAGTAGTTATGGCGTGAACGAGCTCGATGTTTTGGATCAGGAGGAACTGTAAAAGCTGGCAGCTGATTCGTTTGCGGTGCTCAGTGACTGATGATGTCTGCGTGAGCAGGTGCATGGATATATGGAAATACATAAGTTGACAGACAGGTAGGATATCGTATCATTGTATTCGGACCGAATGGCATGTTCCTGCGCCTTCCACAGACTATATACATATACATATAAATATCTTTATACCAATTTTATACCAGGTTTGTGATTGCTATCAGGATGCGAAGAGACTTTCAACCAGCATAACAAAAAGAAAATCTGGAACAAATCGCCTATCCTGCCTTTAAGCCAACAGATACTATAGAGGGTGTGCCAGCAGTAAATGTACTAGAGTTGGGGTACTTGGACTCAATTGTGAATGAACTCTCAGAAGGTCACTGCATTGCGTCTAGTGCTCTAACACTCACACATACAGAGTTCACAGCATGAATCTACAGTAGATGGAAGACCTGTCAGAGTCGATATCCTCTCCATCCCAGAATTCAGTGCATGCACCCAAAATAACATCAGCTGAGTGATATGAGTACAATTGAAGATCTCCTTAGGACAAAAATAACATATTGATCTCGGTGTAATTTGTAAGATACACAACAGAATATTAGTTTGTGATATTATGAAACCGTTAATCTCAAGCATATTTACTTCAATTCAGTTCAATTCACATTTATTTGTATACCGTTTTTCACAGTACACATCGTTTCAAAGCAGCTTTACAGAAAACGCATGTTTCTACATTACAAATTAGAGTCATTTGTTATCAGAGGTGACTGTGTCCGAGTAATCTCCATATTTCAGAAATGTACAGTTAAAGAAAATACAAATCATGCAGTTAGCTAACATCATGTAATCATTTTAGGCAGAAACAATGAGCTCATTAAAGCAATTATTACAAGAGCCTTAAGAGCTATGTTTGGAATAACATACTACTCATGCTATTTTAACATTACTACTGTGCAGTGTACAGATTTTATGTATAATGCTGCATAGATTAAAATGTCTCATAATGCAAAGTACTCAGCTTTACACTGTGCATTGTGAAGAATGAACTGAAAGTAATAACAGATGCAATTTTTAACATCTGCTTCTTGATTATTTTATCTATTAAGATGCTTGTTTTTACACAAAATTAGATTAAAAATGAAAAAATAACCCTTTTTATTTCCTATATGATACATCAATGATGTTATTGTTAAGTAAAACTAAAACAATTAAAACTTGCTTTCATTAATGGAAATAAAGTTCAAATAAAATAAAAATACTAGACGAAAAACTTGGACTTAAAACACCTAAATGAAAATTGAAATAAATAATTGAAGTTGAAGTACTAAATTACTAAAACTGTAATACAAAGAAATTAAAGATAAATAAAAATGACAAAAGCACAACAAAATCATGAAAACTTAAACTTAAAAATTAAAACTAAAGCGCAAACCCTCTTTTGGCGTTAAAAAACTACTGTCAGGATTTATTAAACACAAACTAAAAAAAAATATTTTTGCCTATAAATTAATTTAATTAATTAAAATAAGCAAAAGTAACATGATTGTTTTATATTTTGTCACAGCTTAATTTAATTGTGTTCAATCAACCTAATATATTTAAAACTGAAGTTTACTTCATTTGTGTGAAAACTACATGAATAATTTTTGTTGAAAACTAACTGGGCAGTGGATCTGTAGTTCCCAGCATGCTTTGCAAGAGACTGCATTAGGAAGGTAAATTTAGGGATTAAAGTGTTATTTTATGTGTTTTTCATTAAATGGAAAGATGTTGTTAGTTAATGTTAGCATTTAATGTTCAGTAATGTTAGAAACTTAGAGGACTTTCTGTAATGTTTTTGAATTTTGTGGTTACCATTATGCAGAAGAGTGACGACTGTGTTTAGGCTGTGGCACTCAGTATACATGACACCTAACCTCACATTTAAATGACATTAAACAACAAGTGCATTAAACCTCACACACAGACCAAGACATATTTAACATTATTACTGTGTAAAAAGTTGTTTTAATTAAATTGAACATTAGTAGTTTCTTGCATTGGAAGTGACTGTAGAGTAAAAACTAGCTAAAGTTATAATGTTATGATGTTATTAATCTAGTTAACTTGACACAACTTTATCTAGTAGGAATGACAATAATTTTAGTAGTCTTGACTACATGCATTAAAGTTCATACAGCATAATTACAACAAATAATTTCAAACAAATTAGATTTTGTTGGTAAAATGAAATTCAATTTCGTGGAAAAGCTTTCCTTAATTTAATTAAGTTCGTTAAACAGCTTTTTTTTGAGTGCACAGTGACACAAGCAGTGAAAAATTAGTGCAGAAAAGGCGTAGGCAGGGTTATTTTTGCGGCTGACCTTATTACATATGTATTTACAGGTGTTTCCCTTTCAGACGCAAATTTTATGGGAGAGCAAAAAAAAAACTAAAACAACACTGTCCAACATATAGTATCCGTGCATTTCCGTGTGTCTTTATCACTCATGGTCTCTTTTCTCTGGCATAATAATGATTTATGAGAAACAATTCCAATAAAACTATTTCATGACCATTTATTTATTTGGTAAGCAGCCACGCAAAGAGTGGGATGATGTATAATCTACAAATTATTGTCATAAAATAAACCCCTTCCTTACATAATGTATTTTTTCACATACTATTTCTGTATACAGTGTACACAGTATGCAGGAGGCATAAACATAGTAACTGCTTACTATTGACGGTGCATGTTGTAATGTCACGAGCGTCCAAGGATGTTCATGCATGTAAACGTTTGTATGCTCACCGGTTTGTGAGATGTGAGAAAAGAAGCCGTCTCATTGACACAGACGGTGGAGCAGTGATGCCTGGGGGTCCAGGGCAGGAGATGGAGGGCAGAGTGTAGGCTGCCACACTCATTCTCTGTTCCAAATGCTCATTTGCGGAGGTGGAGAAGCCTGTAGATATGAACGCATACAATAGGAATACAATTGCAGTTTTTCTGGAAATTAGTTTGATGGAATTTGAAAAATATGAAAGATTTCTAGTTACAAGACATTGATGAATCAGAAACCGTAATATTACGATGATATTTTTAGAATAACCGTACAATACTAAATAAATACCATGGTATTACCATGTGAAATCACCACAATATAAAATGTAATGTATTCCTGCAATGCAAAGCTGAATTTCCAGCATTACTTCAGTCTTCAGTGTCACATGATCCTTGTCCTGTTGATCCTCTTGATCCTGTCAGTGTTATAGTGTGCGCACCAGTGCAGCATGGTTCAGGTGGTCAGAGAGGAGTAACAGCGGTTGGCAGCTCCAGGGTCGAAGAGGACTAATTTTACAGCCAATCCCAGAGGCCGAAGTTAGGGGGCGTGGAGTTTCCAGCACATGTCATCAAACTGCACCCACGTGTCATCACTCTAAGCCTGGCCCGCCAACAAACACCTCTAGACTGCAGAGTGAACAAATCTTGAGAATAAAGACATCAGATGAGACCTAGTGAGTCACAAGTGCAGACTCATTTTGATCAAAACTGTTTTTTTTAAAAAAAAAACAAATGGGTTCCTTCCTTCAAGCCAACCTCTTCCATTTCTTTTTCTTTCCTTGCCTCTTTTTGCTTCATTCTGTCTGTCTCTTGTGACGAGGTGGACTTGCTAAAGAACAGAATCTTTTCAGGATTTGGATTGGGCCATGAGAGAATGTCCTGCTTATCAACACAACACAGGACCTGCAATATACACATACAATCACATGCGCAATTTGTAATTCTTTGTAAACACAATTGTTTTTTGTAATTATTAAATGAAACACTAAAAAGGAAAATCAATAGTTTTAAATGCTAAAAGGGAATTTGGCCATCATAATATTATAATAAAGCATGAAGAATGGGTTATCATTTTGAAATTTGCATCTTACATTTAATTTAATTACAGCAAAGGTAATTTAAATGTAAAAGTACTGTAAAATAAGCATGCATGAGCACCAATATCGTCCAATATGATTAATTAAAAATGCTCTACTATTGGCCAGTAACAATTATGATCCCAAAATATTTGTGCAACCCTAGGAAAAGTCAATAAAAATAGGGCCTAATGTCCTCCATTAATATGATGGAATTTTCCATTGTGTTGCACTGTTTTGTGTTTTAGGGTCAAAGGAAATGTCAGTAATCTTAATGATGTGCCATTAATTACCAGTACCTTTCCCATTTTTCTATGGATTTTTTTTCTTACACTGTACAGTACCATATACCACATTCAACTAAAGACATTATTAGACCCATTTATAAACCATTCCTGCATGCTGATACTGTGACCAAGTGCATTCTGGTACACACTCAAAGCTCTCATTTCAGTATTGCATTACTTTGAGAGAGATAGAATAGCATTCACTGCCCCTACGTCACCTCACATGACAGATGTTATCATTGTAGTGCAGGAACACTAGGCAATATAAAAAAGCCCCCAAAGAGTATTTTGACATTTATTCACTTAATTTATGAATACCATTGCATATAAAAAAAAAAACCCATCAAAACATAACAAAGATTCTTTGCAGGTGGCAGTTGATTATTGAATGCAATGACATTCATACATTTTTAAGCGTGCCTTTATGTACTAATTCTTACATGCAAGTCTTTTTTGCTTGCTAGCATTTACAGTTCCAGATCCCAGACTGTGCAGCAAACTAGCGGTGTGGCAGTGTCGATGTTTGACCCCAGAACACTGAGTAGCATTTCTTGAGGGTCAACTTCCACATTTCCTATTCAATGAAATGGGAAAATCAGTTTCACATTCAAAATCATTACCAACAATATATTAATTCACATGGTCACAGTTGTGAGCAATAAAAATACAGCCAGCTATTGTGTGGTTTCCTCTTTATTGAACATACCCACCAGTCCGCTGGCTGCGAGCCCATCTGTAAATGAACATGGCCTCTCTGTACATGCACACCAGAACTCAAAGCAGGGGGAAAGTCAGGGGCAACAGAGGTAAAACACCATTCACCTGCAACACAACATTTGATGTATTCGCAAAAGATGTGTTTTTATTTTATGGTCAATATTTTAAAGAAGCACTATGCAACTTTTTTTTGTTTAAAATGAACTAAATGTAAATAATGAATCAATACTTCAACAGTTCTTCCTACAAAACGTGTTATCTTACACTGATTCACTATGGTAAGCCTGTTATAATTGTTTATATTTTAGACCTGACGGGATGGTTTTTGTGGGAAATTGTGTACATACGTCTCTTCATATCCGTTAATAGATAAAAAAAAGTTGCTCCTGCTACTTTGACGTATGCATGGTGTGGTAATGACATAGGTTATGTTTCACAATGAGCGAGAAAGGTTGGCTGGCAAAAAGAGAACGTGACAGAGCTTGTAATAAAACAAGAATTAACATTGGCTTGGTTTTTCAGAGATGGCGAGAACTGAGGGATCTGAATCGTTGTAAAGGTGACGTGAAGATGGTGTTTTATTACTCAACAGGTGAGTAAGGTATTTAATTGAACAGATAAATTGCCATATGTAGCTCTCTAACAGAGTTCATTGTAAAGCATTATCTGTTGTGAAGGATCATTTCATTATAGTTGTTGTAGTGCTGTGCTGGAATTTAGTTTCAAGGAAGAACCTTGACTATTAATGGGCAAAGCTACAGCTTGGGAAGATTGTTTCCATCTAAACTGGTTATATCTCTAAAGCCTAGGATGTTAAGAGCAGAAGGATAATCTATCTCTCTTTTTTAGTTTTGAGAAAAAAAAAATATTCATCCACAGTCACGCAAAATGCATGCAGGTTTGTTTTTTAACTGCTAAAATGCCAAAAGTTACATAGTGTACCTTTAAATATATAAAAAATGTGCCTGTTTTGCTCTACTACATCACATGTTCTCACAAAATATTATTTTGTAACAAAACATTCCTTATGGTTGATACTGATTTGGACAAAATTATTTTAGACATTACAAGTATTTGCATTTTGTGTGTTTCAGAGTATGTTAGTGTGTAGAGGTGTGTATGCTTGTTTTTGGATATCCTACAGGTAGCTGCAGGAGTGTGACAGGCCATGGTCCCACGCCAGGAACGCAAACAAAATACGCAACAGATTCAGAGCCAGGAACAGCACCTGGGAAATAAAGGTCAGATAGATGTTACAACCAATCTTGGACAGGGGAATCTTTCCATTTCATAAACGGTGAAAAGGTTATTTTAGTTCATAAAGTTCAACACTAACAAAAGAAATACCAAAACACCATGGTGCCTTGTTTTTCAGGGCAAGTAGCTTGAAAATTAACAAATACTAATTAAAACAAACATATACTTTGAAAGCAATGCTAGTTACTTCTTATAAAAATATGTCTGTCAAATGAATGACATAAAAAATATTAAAAATGAGTCTCACCAAGACGAAAGGTGCTGGGCCTCTCTCTAGTAAACATTGCACAGTGAAAAGTTCATTATCCAGAACTGACACAGGTCTTTGATGAGAGAGCTCCAAACAACTCCTACATAAAAACATCCATACAAAAGAGATGCTGTGCCAAATGCTGGGCTTTTTTCCATAAATCCTGCTCTTGTGAACATCCTGGGGCTGTAGTTTAGGAGTTCAAGTGTATTGGATATGCTTTGCCATTGTCAATGATAATTTCTGTCATGTTGTTACAAGCTGATCCAGTGATGGCACTGTAATAGTGGAATATCATATTGAATACAGTACTTAATCTCTTAAGTCCTCCACTAAGATCTGTGTTTTGTGTCTGGCACAGATGAACTAACATTAAAGACTCTTGTTCAAAAGAGAGTACTAGAAGACCACTGGGACACAATAGTGCTTGTTATCTGAAACCCTTTGTCTTTTACTTCTATAAATATGCTGATGTGTCAATAAAATATAACTGAGGACTACATTAACTCTCCTGAGCTATGGAAAAGCAATAACATTTTCCTCTGGGAAGCACTAGTTTTCTGAAGAATTAGCAGGAATTGGGGGGGGGGGGGGGGGAATTAATAAACGTTTAAAAAAACTTACTGAACCACTTCAGCTGCTGGAGTCTTGTTACTTTGAAGAGTTGTGGTTGGAGCAAACGATGTGGGTGGGGCCTTCCACTATCCAATGGGGATGGAGGAGAGGAGAGGTGACTAAACACATCACTGCGGGATAAGACAAAATTATCCTCTTCCTGTCCTCATAGACCAATCAGAGAAAAGAAAATAGTTTTATGACAGAGTCAGAGCTCTCATTTTATGCTCTTGTGCAAAGGGAAAGTCATTTAGTTCCTATCAGTAATGGAAAAGAATGGAATCTGTTGAAAACAGCAAAAGAAATGCAAGGTACTGCCTTGGGCACATTGGAAACAAACTGTATTTACACAGCCTTATTTATTCATTATAATGGTTTGCACAAAATTAACACACTGCTCTTTTACAGAAAGCATATGTCAAGCTCCCTAAATACTGGTCTGTTTGACACACAAAGCAAATTTTAGCTTCAGACAACTAAGAATATTGTGCATGAGTCTTATGGACTATTTTTATGCGGCTTTTTTTGTCCCCTTTGCAGCTTGGCAGCCTCTGGGGACTGTATGTTTTTGTATGGGAAAAATAATTGTGAATATTCTTCAAAATCTCTAATTTTTGTGTTCTACAGAAGAAAATAAAATCATACATCTTTTCACTTTTAGGTGAACTATTTCTTTGAGTGTGTCATGTATGCTCTCTAACCTGAATTCCTCTTAGTTCAGTTGGTGTTTTACTGCAAGGGCGTAGAAAGATAATGTCACCCTCCTCCACCAGCAGACTGACAGGTAGATTGACAAGTTTCCCATCACGATAGGTCCACTGTCCTGACACAGGCGGGGTGAACAGGTCCTCTGTGCCTCTTAGCCAGAGAAAGGATGTTTCAAGAACTCTGGGTGCATCCAAAGAGTTTAAAGTAACCATGAAATCAAAATGGACAATTCTTTTTTTATGGAATATTGCAGTGTTTATTATAAATGTTTAATCCGTGCATCACTTTTTCTTTTTTTTTTATAATTCATGTGCCCTTGTAATCTTATCAAAATAACTTCCTCTCCATCTTGCAGCGACATCTCTTCTCTGATGACATGTATACTGGCAAGAGGGCGGGACAACCTGTCACTCACATGACAACACAGCAATAGCAAACCACAACGATCCAATCAGTTCCCGGTGGACAAAATCAAGTCCCACCCTACATTTTCTCTTGTTTGAGAACTTGAGAAGACAGATATGTCACATTAGGGAAAAGAATTACAACTTCTGTTTCATGCTGACTTTAATTTTTTTCTTTGCAAGGTATTAAAACAATGTAGCAAGCTTAAGCAAAAGAAATAGCTGTAAACTAAAGATAGCCTAATGTTTAAAGAAACTAGCCAGTTGCATTACCATCTACATCACAAAAGTAGTTACTTTATTTTTTCTGAATAAATTTGAGACATTAAAAATAGTCAGCTCAGCTGTAATTTGACCTATATGTTAAAATATCTCAATAAATCAAACAGAAAAAACTACACGAGATACTGTGTGTGTAGGCATAACTTACTGAATGATAACCATAGCCTAGCTAGGCTACAATGCAATTTGCAAAGTAAAGACAGTCTACTTACACAATCCGACGGTTTTATCAAGGTCTTGCAGGTAATTGAATTCATTCCTGGTCAGTGGTCGGTAAATGTCCAATTTATTCAGTGCGTTTGTTGTTCTCTCTGTCTCAGAGCTCTCTTTCACTTTTTCTCTCTATGACAAGAATACGTTACTAAAATAGCTTACTAATAATCAGCTCCAAACGACCGTGTTCGACGTGAAGCGGCGCTGCGCGGACCGATCGGTGTATGAGACCGAAGTATTGCGAGAACTGTAACATCGTAGCTCTGATTCTAAACAGCCGACAAAAAATACCAGATTCACGATATGATTTCTCAAATAATGTCACTGACGAAGTAACATTGTGTTAAACCTTATTTAAACTTATTTGCTATTTTTAGCACTGCTTGAACCTGATATTTCTTTATAGAATTTGTAATGGCTAGATCAGTGAGTATTTCCTCCTACTTTCCTGCAGAGCTTCCAATAGTATCATCTTTTTAATGTCAATTATTTGTCTTAGACTAGATTTAATGGCGAGACTAGAATAATGGCAAGCATGGACTGGCTTAGTGCCCTGCTTCTTTTTTTTTTTGCAGTTTGGAACAAACATGAGGGTGAGTAAATGACATAATGTTTATTTTTAGGATTTTTTTTTTATTATTATTTTTATAAAGCCCACAGTATAGCCTATTTCAGTTTTTATGCGTACACGTCGTCACCAGAGCTATACAGCCTGATATAAGTCTCCCAAACATGTAAGAGCAACCTCTGGGCAATAAAATGTTCTCCTGGCAAGAAACGTAGATGAGAATGTCTCAACGAAACACTCTTTGTACTACGTCAAACTAGAACTGGAGCATATATTCAAATTATGACGCAATCAGGATGTGTGCTCAGGAGGGTACATGTGAATAACCCAGTAAAGTGTTCAGTAAAGCCTTCACTCTGCAGGGCATCTCCTCTCTCTCTCTTCAGCCACTGGAAGACGGTCATGGCAACCAGCCCAGCCAGAAGGAGAAGCAACACTGTGTCAAAGCTGTGCCGTCACTATGACAACCATACAACAAGATAACTTGTGTAACATTGCAGACTATATGCAAATGACAGATGAATCAGTGTTTAAGATGCACAAAGTATTTTTTGGCTGAAACCACAGTGGTTTTGTATTTTCCGAAGGTGTATTTGGTACACTGTACACACCAACCTGTAAGTGGAAATAAATAAAATAAATGCACTTAGTTAATATATGCATTTATGCAAATGTCTTACCTGTTTTGCTTACTTGTTGCACACAGGGCTGACAGTAAAACCCCTGACCAGTGAGGACTGGACCAACGTATGAGTGATGCAGAAAACACCTGATCCACGCTGCCTGAACAACATTATAACAACAAAAGACCAACTCTGATGGTCTCAGGTTGTAAAAGCTCTTTGGGAATCTTTAATTTTTACCCAATTGCCTTCCATTGGCCATCTGCATCTCTGTGTTGTTGCAGATGACAGCTGAGGATGAAGCTGAGATAGAGCTTCCTCAGAGGACAAGCCGGGTTGTCTCTAATAAGAGAGATATATTACAGAAACTGATTTGCATGCAAATCGTCTCCAGTGAGCTGAAATACATCAAGCATCAGTGAGAACACAATCTTTGAGATATGATAGTTTGAATGGGTTTTTTGTCAGTATGACCCTTGAATCAATAATAACGTTTATGCAAATTCTTTCAAGAGGTCAAATGCAATCTCTAAATTCTAAATACTTAATGTAAAGTTAAAAATTGTGAACTTTAAATATTCCAATATACCGATTTATACTGTGCCACATGCAGTAAAATATAATATATTTTAACAAAGTTATGAATTTGCATATGAGTTTGCACTCTGAATTGAATGTATTGAGAATGTAAGAGGATTCTTTCAAAAAGGCTCCCGATTATGTTACCGGATTTGATCAGTCTGATAAATTGAATCACATTCTGAATGTCAAGCTATAGTTACTTTCAGCGATGTCCATCTCAAAACAATGCAAGGTTCATGAAATATATATCATGGTTGTTTGCAATTACCTCAAAAATTAATATCTGAATTAACTATGCGTTTAAATTGAGTAGGCTATATCCGCTAAAAATGTATTCATTATGCAATATAATTCTGTCTGAGACATGCAATTGGGCGAGTTGTGTGAGAAAGAGGTTTAACTTATAAAATTATAAGTTAAACTAAAACTAAAACTAAAAAGAAACTAAACTAAAAGAGAAGCATCACTTATATTTATGCTAAGCAGAAAGAGAATGCTAAGCTCACACTTTTATTTGCTCATTTTTTATGCTAATCTTTGGAAAATGTTTATTTTAAGTAGTTTTTGTAATATCTTTTTTTCTTAAAATTGTGTTGATCATGATATCTTTATTCACCGTATTTTGTGCATATTGTAATATTTTGTTTTTTGCTCATATCGCTGACCCTTAGAAGACTCTTATGTATATTTAATATATTTCTTGCACAGTAACCATAATTTAAACTCTGAAATCTCAGTGAAGTAACCATAAGTAACAATAGATGGCTCATCATTGCCATGTTCAAATCTTTAACTACCAAACTGGTGCTGGCTATGAAAGCATAACTGAAATGATCTCCCTCCCTATATGAATCCTCAATGTTACCACCATAACATAAGCGTTCAGTTTTACTATAATACATTTTCAAAAGTGTCAAATATTTGTTGTACTTCTAAAATATAATAATATCACTATTCTATTCATTTTAGTGAAAATATTGCTTCTGTGCTCACTGGCTCAAAGCTATCCTTCATAAAAGCTCTCATTGTGAGCACTGAAGGGCACTATGATGGTTTCTTACATCTTTGTGTGTGTTTGTGCAGGATAGGAGGCTGGGTGGATGCTGCCACCAGCACATGTTCTCAGACATGCCAACTGACTGTCATCTGTCAGATACAGAGAACTGAAATCATCTCCATGCAAACAATGAAATATTCAGTGCAGTCTCATGTGTAAGCTATTCAGTTCTGAAATGCTCTCTTTAAAATGAGTTAATCAAGCTGCAATAAGTCAAGAGGCAGAGATATTATGTGACCATGTGCGTTTATTAAATGTTGTGTCATGTGAATCAGAGCGAATGTGACCAACATGCACAACAATCGAACGCATGCACAGCTGCAACAAGCACTCTTAATAAGGGCCATGTTGTTGGTTCAACAGAAACTGCCTAGGATAAAAAGCACGTGCCCCCTTCCAGTAATACTAACACCTTTCTCTTCCTTTCTATTATAAAAAAAATAAAAAATAAAAATAAACCTTTACGAGTTCTGCGTTAGATTTGACTGAGAAAGGTTACAGCTCTCACATTTTGTGGTCCTACTGTTAGTTTAACTGCTTCTATTGTTCTCACTTGTAAGTCGCTTTGGATAAAAGCGTCTGCTAAATGAATAAATGTAAATGTCCAACAAGATTTATGATTAAATGTACTTCATAAATTGTTATACTAAATACTCTTTGTAGACTATTTTAGTAACACAAATAATTTAATTTAAAATTCCATCAAATTGAATTGAATAATCCTAACATGTTGTTCATATTACGAATTAAGAATTTTAAATGAGTAAAATAATCTAGAGTTTAATAAAACATTTTGTATAAATCTTCATAGGGAACATTTAGTTCATGTGATTCGTATTCATAAATTTAAAGTCCCAGTGAACTGGAAGTTGCAACCGACTTTTCTCCAGTGTTGTGACGTATTTAGTGAAACGGTCCACGGATTATTGAAGGAGGTCAGGGTTTTACTTCAGTGCACCTCCTCTCCATCCCTTACTCATAGAAAACTGACGCTTGGGGAGGAGTGGTTAAGGATATTCAACTCATGCCGTCAAACTGACATTAACAGAGAAGGAACGCCATTCCAGAGCGGAAGCAAATGTTCCGATTTTGGTTAAAGATTGCAACGACAAACAAATTGTATTAACTTGTAAGGATTAATTGTTCACCACAAGACTAGTAATCTGCGCTAAAAAAGTAAATAGGGTAAATTTTGTTTTCATGATGACTTTAAAGATACATGCATTTGCATAGTGATAGATACTTTGCATTTGCTAGTGATAGATACTTGGTGGATATGAAGCTACTCTATTAGAGTATAAACATTTTGATCCCCTCAATGAAATTCTATGGGATTTTTCATAGTTTTGATAGCGCATTTAACGAAAACCTAAGTCCGATCAGTTAGAAAAGATATAGCAACTCGAATCAGAACAGTCTGAAGGTCTGACCTGAGTTTGGTGGGTGTAGCTTTAAAGCTATAGGAGGAGATACTGACTAAATTTATTCTCAGAAGAAGAAGAGAAGAAGATGATGATGAAGAAGAAGAAGCTTAAATAGGATTTCAGTATGCTGGCTTTGTCAAGCCAACATAAGAACATTCACTCAAGTGTGTCTTAATGTTGGACTACATTTTTTGTAGTGCGTTATATTTCCTTATATCTCGGCCATTTGAAAAATTGAATCAAAAGCATGTGATGTTCTGATCTGGTCTCTGCTTTTCTGCTGTCTTTAATTTTCTCTTTTTTCTTTTCTCTCACTCACTTTCTCTCTCTCTCTCCTTCCCCCTCCGCTGCACAGCTGTACTGGCAGACACACATATTCTCTCCGTTTCTCTATCAACATTGTGCTTCCTCAGTTTTTCACTCAATGTTTTTGTCGCTCCAGTTTTTCTGCGCTGAAGGCTGTACTCATCGTCCTTCTACAGATTATTCTTCTCATTCACCCTCTCCATTCTACATCTCCATACTCCATCCTTTTTAATATTTTTTTTCATCTTTTTACATTTGTGCTCATCCTTTCCCATCCTTTTTTCTCTTCCCTCTTACTTGTCTTCATCCTGGTCTCATCTCCACTTAACTGCCTGTTATTTTCTCTTCTGTTCTTTCTTCAATGGAGGCTGAGGCTCTTTACAGTTTCAGAGCGAGTGAATGTGATGAACTCAGTTTCCAGAAGGGTGACATCCTGAAGGTGAGTCTGAGTGTGTATGCGTGCGTGTGTGTGTGTGTGTGTGTACATGCAATAGTTCACTGTGAACAGTATGATACTACAATGATTATAGTCTGCATGCTGAACCTTTGCAGAAAATACTTGATGAGTGTGTGCATCAGTGTTCTAGCATCTATTTCAGATTGGATATCTGAATGAATAGGTGGTGGTTTATGTAGCTGGGCAGATTGTGGGAGGGTACAGTGCAAGATAATTCGTTCCCCCAGTTTCACAGACAAGGCTTAATAAGCCTAGTCTCAGACTAAAATGCATTTGAGCTGTTTTAACTGAACAACTTGCACTGGCACGTCACTGCCATTGTTTTGTCTCAAGATGCACACCAGTAAAAAAAATTTCTAAGGCATGTTAATAAAAGCTACTTAAATGTCCTAATTGAACTAAGGCCTAATCCTGGCTTAATCTAAGCCCTGTCTATGAAACCGGCCATTGTCTACTTTATAATTAGAAATCTATTAGGGAAAATTGTAAATATTTCTCAGGGTAAACTGTATGTAAACTAGACAGTAAAATACTACACCAATCAGTCATTTGTTTATGCGTTATTTGAACTTAAGCGGAAAACAGGTCATTTGCATTGTTTTGCAAACTGTTTTTTTTTATTTATTTTTATTACCAAATTTGTTATCTGGGGCTGTTACATAGTTACATGATACTTGAAAAGTCGTTTAAATTTCCACTAAGCAAATAGTTATTCTCAAACCTAAGGAAGATAGTGGACATCTGAACATTGATCTTATGCTTATTTTAGGTGACAAACATGGACGACGATCCAAACTGGTACACAGCTGAGCTGGTGGGTAGGCGGGGCTATGTACCGAAGAACTATATCAATGTAAGACCTCACACGTAAGTATCACATGACCGAAGTCAATCTAACTTAGCATGTGACTATCTGTGAATGACAAAATTCATCAAGATGTTTTGGGAAACCTTTGCAGTGTCCTGTTCTGTTCTTGTAACTCATAATTAATATAAATAAATGGTTATAGTCTTGTTCAGTTTAATTAATTAAAATGAGCAAAAGTAACACGATTTGTCACAACTTAATTCAATCCACCTAATAGGCCTATATTTAAAACTGAAGTTTACTTAATCCGCATGAGTCATTTTTGTTGACATAACTAGAAACTGGGCTGTGTATCTGTACTTCCCAGCAATGTTTTGCATTGGACTGCTCTAGGAGAGTAAATCTAGGGATAAAGTGATATTTTATGTGTTATTCAGTAAAGGGAAAACCATGTTAGTGTTTAATGTTCAGTTATGTTGGACATTTAGAAGAGTTCCTAGTGGTTTATGTTTCACACGTCAGTTAACTTCCATTAGTGAGCAGTGATGCTCCTTGGTTTTCAAGGTGTACTGTGGGTCTTTTTAGGGAGTGAACATTTCTGTGCCCTGGAAAGATTTTGCGATTGAGACAGCCCTTAAAACGACAGACTTCCTGATCAATGCACTGACTTCTGAATATAAAGCTGATTGAGATGCACCATAACTAAGGGTCATTTCTTTTAGTCCTGATATTTGTGCTCCAGAAAGTATTTGATAGGTTTTGTTTCTCTGTGGTTCTGAATGTTGTATTTGTGACGTGCAAGGTGGATGACAATTGCATCAGTCCCGACCTTGGAATGGTGCTGTTTGATGCACAGCCAGAGCTTTAGGGTTGGGTGTAGGATTATATATATTTTACAATTAATATGATTCATCCATACTAGAAAAAAAAAAGATTTTTCAAAGAAGTGGCTTCCTCTGTACAAATGTAGGGATTTCCCAGCTCACTGTGATGTCATACGATTTACAAATTGCAGTGGGTGTGTTCTCCCCGATGATGTGACTATTATTGAAACTAAAGACGGTAAAGACATTGCAGATAAGGACTTCCTTACCCTACAGTTTTACCATGATGTTGATGATTGAGATTCTTGTGAGACGGTGAGGATTAACAAAAATCAAAGACCAGACCAAAGCCCTTCAAACATGCTGTGGCTTGACCTGAACAGAGCAGTTTATGACTGAGAACCTACCAGTCATTCTGAACTGAAAGGATGAGTCAGTTAATATTCATGATCGTAATGAAAAAGAGGACTGAATGAGATCAAACATTGGCTTACAGTCAATGCAGCTCAAGTTACTTAAGCAAAGACGACAGAAAACTTTCGCACAGTGAAACATGTTGTTTCACCCTACCCTTTATCACGCAAACACTCACATTTCTAAAGATATGAAAACGTGATGAAAACAATGCGTACACTTCTTAACACTGAAGGAATTTTGTGAACAAATTGTTCTGGAAATAAAAAAAAAATCTGACATTTTATTTTCTGAATAAATGTTTCTTTTTTGTGATGAAAAAAAATGTATATATACTGTATGTATATTTACTGATATTTCAAAAAGTAACCATAATTGTAATAATAATTTGGCATTTCTATAGATCAAACAGAGCATGTCGTAAGTCATAGGTTAAATTCCCAGAGAATGCATGAACTGATAAAATGTACTTCTTAAATGCAATTTAAAAAGTCAAAAAATGCAAAATGCATAAATGTAAATGTAATAATTGCCTATTTAGATCAAGTCTTACTTGAAAGTTATTTGAGTTCGGTGCAGATTATTCCCTTTATTTACAAGATTTTAAATGATTCAAACTTATAATCTTCATCTTCATGTATTTTATATGAAATGTACATGGAGAGCAAAGTGCTTGAGACAAAAAACTCAAAATCAACTGATCTTTGTAAGAGGAATAAACTCAATGACATCACAAGACAATAACATACTAAACGTGGCAACAAAATGCAAAAACTTATGCAAAAACATATTAATTATGCATAGCCTGGTGCATGTTGGGAAGAGGTAGACTGAGACTGAACCACAAGCAAATTTTTCAGTGTAGGCCATTTTTTGAGCTAAAAAAAATCTGGCTTGACTTAAAATATTGAATTGCTTCTGTTCGCTTCTACAAAGCTGTACTACAATATTTTTTTGACCTGATCAAAGAACCCCCTTTTTTAAGTAAACTACTATACCAGTAGTCCCCTTTCAGTTTATAAATATGCAATACGATGTATTGTGACAGATGAGCTTGTATTTTGCAGGTGGTTTGTGGGTGGAATATCACGGCAGGCTGCAGAAGACCGCCTGAGACCGCTGGAGTGTGGAGCGTTTCTCATTAGGGAGAGCGAGAGCACACCCGGAGAGTTCTCTGTGTCTGTCAGGTCAGATACACCCTACACCCTACCACACACATCTACTTCATATAAAGGCTTGATATTATTATTCCCTGCATGTACTGATGTCTACAGCTGACATGAGTGTGCTTGCATATGTGTGTGTGTTAATGTGTGTCCTTGTTACCCTATCTGGCTCTTCATTAATACAATCTAATTAGAGTGGAGTGCATGGTAGCGTTTTGCTGTGATGTAATCCTTTTGCTCCCAGCACTCCAGAACCTATTTAAACAGTTCAGAGTTCTCTTGGTGGAAACGGAAACCTTTTAAATATGTCAAGCAAAAAGTACTTTTTAAAACACTTTGTGTTATACATGCATTCATAACACATACAAGTGATATATGCATGTACTGCATGTATATACACAGTTCAGATTGCTAGATTATGGCTAGATGTTCTGGTGGTCACATGTGATTATTGCTAGGATGTTCTGGTGGTTACTTGCCCAATTCAATAGAGCCTATTCAAGTCAGCATGAAACAGAAGTTTAGAGTCTTTTCTTCCCTAATGTGACGTATATCCGAGTGAAACGGCATCATGAACAAGAACTTTTGTCCATGGGGAATTGATTGGATCTTTAAATGGTCGTGGTTTGCTATTGGTTGATCTCATGTGAGTGACATGTTGCCCCGCCTTCTTGCCAGTAAACACATCGTCAGAGAAGAGAAGAGATTGTTGCTATTTTCTGCTATATTTGAAGTTATTTTCATTAAAGATTATGAGGGCACATGAATTTAAAAAGAAAAATAATAAAATGATATGCACTGAAAAAAAAAAACCCGCTGCATTATGCTGCCAGGCCAGGAGTTGATGTCACTTTGTAAAGAAAAATAGACTGAACACGTAATACACATGCGCATGACTTCACCTTGCATGATTTCAGATATCATTCATTGTTGGGGGGTTGTTCATATCAATAATAGTAATGTTTGTCTTTGCATCAACACCTTTTCTTTTCTCCTTTTATTTACAGCTCACAGCTCATGGTTGAAGTCTATTGAATAAGTTGGCATGCGTTGGAGATCGACATGCACGAATTATTTTTAGATCACTTTGCTTTACACCTCTAAAGGCCTGACCCAAAACGTTAAATTCTACTGAGAGAAAGAAAAGAAAATTGAAAGAGAAATTGAGGGATGGTTGCAACACAATTGCAGCACAATGAATCCCATCTAGTCACATATTATTAGCATAGTGCCTCTTAACAAGCTTGAGGACCTGAGGCCAGCACAGATGTTTCTGTGTGTTTTTACATGTGTGTGATGGAGAGGGAGGGAGAAAGCAAGGAAGAAAAGAGAGGAAAATTAATGCGAGACAGTTTATGTTAGAGCTTGTGTCTAAGAATTGTTAATATGTGTCTGTGTTAATGTTGGGTCACGTAATGACTGCGATTATAATGACTTATAATGTCTTACTCTCCCTAAATATGCCCTGTTGATGATCTTTAGTACATCTCTCTCTCTCTCTCTCTCTCTCTCTCTCTCTCTCTCTCTCTCTCTCTCTCTCTCTCTCTCTCTCTCTCTCTCTCTCTCACACACACACACACACACACTCTCTCACACACACACACACACACACACACTCTCACACACACACGCACGCACGCACACACACACACACACACACACACACACAAATCCACATCCCAGAGGCAGTTCCTCATTCTGTCACCATTTCTGTCTGAACAAGCAGAGTGATCCATGCAGGATTGCGTGGACTGATATGCATCTGTGTGTGTGTGTGTGTGTGTGTGTGTGTGTGTGTGTGTGTGTGTGTGTGTGTGTGTGTGTGTGTGTGTGTGTGTGTGTGTGTGTGTGTGTGTGTAACACCCACACAGGTGTGGTAGGGTGGAGCCACCAGGTGATTAAAGACACATGCCGCAGGCGCAGGGTGTGCGTCAGTGTCTGCATGTTTCTCAGTAAACCACAAACAATTAAGAGGATGTGTTCAAATAAGAATTATTTACAACAAATTTATTAAAAATAAGATTAATAATTTGTAAAAAAATAAAATAAATACATTTGTATATTTCTTAAAGATTTACCAATTTACAAGGGTTGTGAAAGGCAAAACATATATTTAAAATAAATTAAAATGCAAGTGATCAAAATGAATTGTAATAAATAAATAATTATAAAAATTATACGTTCTAAAATTAAATAAAAAATATATAATATTTTAGAATATAGACTGAAAGATAGATTGATTGATTTCAGCAATTCAATTCCATTTGCACTGAACAGTAATTGAGGAACAATTATTGATAATAAATATGTTTTTATGTTGTCAATGTACAAAATATACTTTTTTTCACATACTTACTGGACATCCACTGTATTATTGCATCTTACATGTAGCAGAAGGATATTGATATTGTATTGTTGCATTTTGAGTGGATTATTGTTTGATTTTTTTGGCCTGGTTTCACAGACAAGGCAATAATGAGCTATTTTTGAAAGCAGAAGATCCCACCCTCCCTTCGCCACGCCTCCTCCAAAACCCGTGAGCGCGTACAGCAGGGAGCAAACAAAAGCGTCACGAGAGACGGCGTTAAACTACCTCATGTCTCAAAGCACATAACATTACAATAATAATGAACATAAACAACTTAAAGAGCACTGTACCACCTGACTGCTGCAGATTCATTTCAGTGTTGATAGTGTTGCCATTGAAGCGCATAAATTCAAGTCATGATTATAACCGCACAGGTTTCCATCTCTTCCAAATTACAATAGTTATGGCGTGAACGAGCAAAAAACATTTCTGGAACAAATCGCCTACCCTGCCTTTAAGCCAGGATTAGGCTTTAGTTAATTAATACATTTAAGTTGCTTTTATAAACGTGCTTTCGAAAAAAAAAAAAAACATTTCAGTTGCTTTTATAAACCTGCTTTAGAAAAAAAAACATTTTAGTTGCTTTTATAAACGTGCTTTAGAAAAAAAAGCATTTCAGTTGCTTTTATAAACGTGCTTTAGAAAAAAAACATTACTGGTGTGTATCTTGAGACAAAACAATGGCACTGACAAGTTGCTTTCAGTTAAAACATCTCAAACATTTGTCTGTGAAACTGGGGGATCGTGTATTTATTGGTACACTGTTTAATGTACTGTAATGAGCATTTTTATCTGAGAGGAATACTGTAATGTATCTGCAGGAGAATAAGCACAGACTTGTTCAGAGCCTAATTTGATTACAGTTATTAACACTTTGCTTATACATCATTGTGATTCAAAAACTTGCTGAGAGCTGAAATGTCAAACTGTGATTCATTGGGAAAAAACTTGAATCAAACACTCTTATGTTCAGATTTAATAAACTGGTAAGTCCAGGCAAGATCTACTCCTTAATCTAGAAGGTAAACAACCCCCCCCCCCCCCCCCCCTCTCTCTCTCTCTCTCTCTCTAGTTATGGGGACCATGTGCAGCACTTTAGGGTTTTGAAGGATGGATTAGGGCAGTACTTCATATGGGATGAAGTCTTCAGCTCCCTCAACCAGCTGGTGGACTTCTACAGAATCAACAGCATTGCCAAAGAGAGGACCGTCTTCCTGCAAGAGCCCGAGGGATCATTAGCTGTAAGAGCCTTAATGAGGTGCCAAAGTTCAACTCTGGTGAACTCTGATCTGCAAATTTGCAAAGCGCTTGATGCTTTATGTAAAGTCAAACTTTGATCACTTGGCTCAATGCAAACCTCTTTAGCTTGAGCGTGACATCATTTCCTGTTACTCTTACGAGGCATGCGTAGTGCCAAATGTGACCCCTCCTTTATCAATATCTTTGCTGATTTTCTATGGGAATCCTTTTGAACTTTAGAGGTATTTTATTTATTTTTTTCACATAAATTGCAACTTTATATCTCACAATTGTGGCAGCTGTTTCTCACAGTCATAATTCCTTTTTTATGTAATTGTGACTGTCCTAAATTTCTTTTTTATTTTTTCCAATTGTGACTATCACATTTGTGACTATTTCTGACATAACTTTATATCTCACAACTGTGGAGACTTTCTCTCATAATCGTGAGACTTGTTTCTCATCATTCTGACAATATCTTACAATTGCAACTTTCTCATAAATTTAAATTAAAATTATTTTGCTGCTCTAATTGCAACTTTATTTTTCACAGTCTTAACTTTATATCTCACAATTGACTTTCTCATCATTTTTGTAATTGTAATTTTTTTCTCATGGTTGTGACTATTGCAACTATTTCTCTCAAATTTTGATTGCATTTCTTGTAACTTTGACTTTCTTACATGGGAGATGATTTCTGGAAGTCGTAACTTTATATCTAACAATTTGGGCATGTTTTTCACAATTGTGAGACTTCTTTCTCCTAATTGCAACTTTATTCCTCCAAAGCTTTTATATTATTTCTTTGTTTCTCACATTTGTGACTATTACTGACAGTCGTGACTATATCTCACAATTGTGGCATGTTTTTCATAATTGTGACTATTGCAATTCATTTCCCGTCATTGTGTGTGTGTGTGTGTTTGTGTTTCAGAGGCCACGTCATGCCCATGCCCTCTTCGACTTCACATCTCATCATGCGACTCATCTACGTTTCCTGCGCGGTGATGTCATTGATGTGTTGGACTGTTCGGACGCTCAGTGCTGGAGGGGCCGGTGCCGGGGGAGAGTGGGCCTTTTCCCACCAGATTATGTGCAGCCAATTTACCACTGAACTTTAGCTATAGCCTATGTGTCGCTGTCCTGTACAGCTAAACTCATCTGAATGAGAGCCTGAGACTTATTCAATCATTACACATACTCGCCATAAATCTGAAGGTGAACTAAGTCTAATGCATCAATGTTTGGTGTATCAGGTGATTAAGGTTTGAATTAAACCTTATGTGTCATGGTCAGCATTTGCCCATCAATCTTTGTAAATCATTTTTAGCAAATCAGGAAGCAATTCTAACTTGTCAACAAACCAGTTTTGTAACACCCTTAAGGATTATAAGAGTTGACTATTGAGTGACATTTACTCGCTGATCAGCCATCATCTGAGCTTCCTGTCTATTCTTCTTTCAAATACTTTCAAGTCCTTAATGTTTTTAATTGATAGACACATTGTCATTGTCATTTTTTCACACCTACTTTATATTCCCTCTTTTAACGTGAACATTCATATTAAAGTTGTACATACTTGGAAAATGTTTTCTCTTTTTCTTAGAAACATACTTTAATGGCAATTTTTGTGATTTAAAAAACCCAATCCTAGATTGATATTCAGAGACAACGTTAAATAATCTGCACATTGATTTCTTTGTAAACACTGTGGCTTTGTGGTGCTATAAAAACATTTGCTCAACCAATGGCGTGAGTGTAGGGTAGGGCTATCGTTTTGTTCAGCCAAAGACAGGTTGTTGGAAGAATTAAAAAAAAAATTGATTAATTTATTAGATTATTTATTTATTAGACCACTAGTAACTATTAAAAAAAATAATTTAATTTCCAATACCATAATTTAACAAATCATGGATAAAACTAACAAAAAGGAACTTATGTTGTTAAATAGACCACTGGAGATGATTATAAAACTGTATTGGATATGCGGAAATTAAATGTATTTTTTACATTAAATTAATTGAAGTATTTCTGTACTTATTAGAGAAGAGATGGTTATGTGATTGTTTTCAGTTATATGTCTGTTCAGGAAGACCTCTGACTGATGTTCCAATGGAAAACAAACGTTGGATCCACCCATGCCATGCCAAAACATTTGGGATATGCTGTCAACGTGATGACCATAAAAATAAGCAATAATAAGATAATATTATTTTCGTAGAGACCTTAGTAATTTTTTCTCTACTGATCACTTTATTTATTCCAAGCAATGTAATTTCATTTACATTGACATGTATGATGTGTGAAATGAAAGGTTAAACCATTATTTTTCTCTTTAAGCTGCAACTGCTGTTTATTGATATGCAAAATAGTATATATTACAAGCTTTGCTGCAATGTTAATGTCTGCAATGTATGATGTACTCTGATAAAATATGAGTCAGTCAAACTGCTGACTCGTATTTACACCTATAAATTGCCTGCACGCATTTAATACATGATAACTGTATAAGTTTTGTAGAAATCCAGGTGTAATAAAAAATGCAAGGATGTATTTCATGAGCAGATATTGTCTCCATGACCTTTCAACTCAAGGGAAAAAATAAACTTTTATCTACTAAATGTATTATTTGTTCTTGCCGTTCACATTTATATTCTATAAGGGAACATTAAACCCTTATATTAGATCATCCATCCATCTGTACGTCCATCCATCCATCCATCTGTACGTATATTGTTCATTCCCACACAAACACTCCAAATCCAACACACTTTTTTTTAAACATTGCTTCATGATTTTAATGTATACATTTTTCATTTGCACATTAACAATAAAACAATATAAATTAAGAGAAACTAAAAAGTTAAATATAGACAAGTCACAAATATTAAAGTTAATGTTTCATGTTACCCACCCTGATTTTCTGTTCTTAAAATCATTTACAAACTGTTCTTACAACCATATAATATATGGCTATTCTCACACTATTGTTGAAATAATTATTTAGACACAAATTAGTCATTGATGTGCTGTACAGAACATTACAGTTTAATCACTGTTCATTTCTTTCAAAGAAGAAGTACTGCAATTAAACTTACACCCACTTCTTTGGGAGTATCTAGTAATGAGGTTTTTTTTGTCCCAGTTAATGTGAACATATTTATCAAACATAAGACCTTACTTAATGCATAGAATTATTGCCTTGCAACATGCACTGTGAGAAACTCATGGTAACTTCTTTTTCCCCTATTCTCAAAGGTAAATGTACAATTGTTTAATATGCATTATATGAAAAGGTAACTGAACAACTATTAATAAGTCTCTTAATTCTTAATATATTAATCTTAATTCAGCTATTGCATTGTTTTGCAGTCATTCTGATCTAAATTGAATTGTAATTTTAACATGGATATGTTGCAAATAAAATCCCAAAGGTTTTGTCAGTCATCTGGTGATGCACTTATTTTATAATGACAAAAAACTGCGTGACTGTTAGCCTGAGTATGTTACGCATAGTAAGCGTAGAGGAAGATGTTAACGCACACGAGAATGATGGCATTGACGCAGCAGAAGCGAGACCAGAAGGGATCTTCTCTGATGCTGTGAATGATGGGAGATGAGTTCCCGGACACAATTCGGGCAGGTCGGGGACTACAGAACCCAGCGGTGCGCACACACTTACCCCTGCGCACAGACTCACAGCCTAGATTGAAACAAAAATGTTGGCTGTGAAATTAACTGGGAGCGGTACAGTGATAGTATCAGATGGTAATACCATGGTGCTTTGATGTTTAATGATTACCATATTCATAAACTATGGGATTTACATGGCAGCTTTAAAGGGTTCGACTTTGTTTCATAATTGACGAATTAACACTGAATCAACATTGAACTGACTCGAGCTGTATAATGATGCTATTCTTGTGCTGTAGAGCTGCTTGTAGCAAAATTTCAAAATTGATTAACTTTATTGAACTGAACTGATTTGATCTGAATAATGACACTATTGTCTTCTGTAGAGCTGCTTTACGGCAGAATTTGAATATGTCTCATATTTGATGAAGTCTGCATTTTGTATAGCTTTTTTTCCTGTTTATTACTGTGTTGCTGCTTTGAAAGAATCTATATTGTATAAAGTGCTATAAATAAAGGAAACTTGACATGATAATATAAGGTTCTTGAAAGAATACCAAGGTATTATCATGGTACAATTTAAAAATCCATGGACATTTTTTTTGCTTAAAAAGCTTTAGAACTGAATAAAATGACATATTGCATGATTGCATATAACACTAATCTGCCTTACAGTTTTCAAATGATGTGCTTGGTAACATAATCCACTTTATACAGTAAGCTTGCTTACCTACATTCCAAACCAAGAAAATGACAATTGGTATTTTTCTCAGTTCCTTGTGTGTGTTCTCACGAATATAAGACTCTTTTGTTTTGTCAACTGATACATAAATGTAGAACACCACCACACCCTGATGAATAGACCGCAAACAAACCTCAAGAGATCGATCATGCTGTAAAGTCCTCTCACACCTCCATTCTGTCTCAGGAAGCAGGATTAGTTTGTGTGTGTCCAGGTTTATCTAAACTTGTGATGTCAAAAATCTCCTCACTACTCAAAAATCTACCTCACTAGTTTAAAAGGCTTATAAATTTGCCAAATCATGTTTATATTCGAATCTAATATTTTCCACAGGTTTCTGAAGCTTACAGCTTATGAAAACCCCAACTTCAAAATCTCAGAGAATTAGAATATTACATGAAATCAATAATAAAAAAAAAAGGATTTTAAATACAGAAATGTCAGCCCACTGAAAATTATAATCATGCATATGTATATAGTTACATATACTAAATATATTAGTTTCACCTTTTAATTTGAATTACTGAAATACAAACTTATATATATTAAATATTTTAACTTAAATATTCACATTTTTTGAGTTTCACCTGTATATCAGAAATGATCTAAAATCTATGAGATGTCCTCACTAATATAGTCAAACAAATGTATGCACGTGTGTGTGTGTGTGTGTGTGTGTGTGTGTGTCTACTTAACCATATTTTGGGGACAAATTTGTACCCAGAAGTGATAAAAACCTGACAAAATCTGCAAAAAACTCCCTTTAGGGACGTCCTCATTTGTAAATCAGGTTTAAAAATAAAGTAATAAAAGTTTTTTTAAATATATAAAAATGCAGAATGTCTCCTGTGATGGGTAGGTTTAGGGATGGGGCAGTGTAAGGGGACAGAATATACAGTTTGTACAGTATAAAAACCATTACGCCTATGGAATGTCCCCATTTAGATATCTAAGTAAACGTGTGTGTGTGTGTGTGTGTGTGTGTGTGTGTGTGTGTGTGAGTGTGTGTGTGTGTGTGGTCCTGCTAAACCCTACAGAATGGGATGGCAATGTGGTTTAGGGATAGGCGATGTAAGGGGATAGAGTATACACTTTGTACAAAAATCATTATGTCAATCGAATGTCTCCATAAAACATGAAAAGTGTGTGTGTGTGTGTGTGTGTTTCGTACCATCTGTCCTGCGGCTGAGTGTAGTTACTTTCTGTAGAGGTATTTCTCTCTCAGTGCTGTTGTGGAGAGTCCACCAGGTAAGATTATGTATCTGAAACAAAATCAAACACAAGCCAATCTATATGACATGCTGCAAAATACCACTGGATTTTATTAAATTACTTGATAAAAGACATCAAAATGTATCTTGTATAAGCTGTTTAGAACAGCATACTACCATACTACTCTTATTATTTCTGCAGTATATTAGGCACAGTACATTTAATGTAGGCCTATATATAATTATGTTTCCTGTAATGCAGGAATCCTGTAATGGAATGCACTTTCCAGTAAGGAACTAAAAGTAATATGTATATACATGCATGTAATGAGGCCATGTGACAGCAATGAATGTAGCATACTACTGTTTGCATAATGCTGTTTCACATACTGCAGAAAGTACACTACCTTCCAAAAGTTTGGGATCGGTGTGATTTTTTTAAATAAATGAATACTGACACATCAAATTGATCAAAAGTGTCAGAAAGACATTATGATGTTTGAAATGTTTTTTTTATTTCAAATGAGCGCGGCTCTTTTGAACTTTCTGTTCATCAAAGAATGTTGAAAATAAAAAGTAATGTATAATGGTTTCAACTAAAATATTAAACAGCACAACTGTTTTCAACATTGATAGTATTAAGAAATGTTTCTTGAGCAGCAAATCAGCTTATTAGGATGATTTCTGAAGGATAATGTGACGCTAAACATCACATGAATAACTTACATTTTAAAATCTATTCAAATAGAAAACAGTAATTTGAAATCGTATTAATATTCCACAATATTATTGTTTTTACTTCATTTGTTTTGTCAAATAAATGCAGCAATGAGCATATGAGACTTTTTTCAAAAACATAAAAACAATCTTTCCAACCCCAAAATGTGAACGGTATGCCATTGTGAACAAAGCCAACGTCTTGAGACTGGACAGTTAAAGGAGACCAGGCAAGGAGAACAAATACTTTAATTATTTTAATATTCATTAATTTCTTCTAATTCTGTCCCAATAATAGGTAACTACTGTATCTGTTCTATTTTGGAATCTTATAAGAACTTTTCCAGTACGATCCATCTGGGCTGGCTTTTGTTTCTAATATGAATTCTGATGTAAACCCCCAAAAATCTATGAATACATTTTTCAAGAGAGAATATTACCTGTTCCTCACTGGGTGGAGGGGTCAGCAGACTGATCACAGCCACAACAATAGCAGTGAGGGCGCACAGTATGATGGCAAAGTGTAGGTAGTGTACACTCCTCAGGACAGAGGGAGCAGGGTCAAACACTCCACAGCGGGGTGGAGGGAAGACAAACTCAAGGACCATCCGTGTCAAGCCCACCACAAGACCCACCATCAGGCCCCAGAATGCTCCCTGCAAACACAATACCAAACAAACACACATTCAGCTCTGCTGCATGCGTACAAACATCGCTGTTCCTTTTTCTCAACATGTTATATGAGCGTGGGAGACTGTTAAACTAACTGTATATTTTAAAACCCTGAAAAAATGCATTGATTGAACTCTGAGCCGAGATTCCTGACATGATAGACTCTTATTTGCATATTTAAGGTACTTAAGGGTGGAGTGCAGTGTGAAGATCCCTTGACAAGTGGGAAAATTCCAGTGACATGTTGTCATATTTCAGTGAGAGGTGTCTGATATTTATGTATGCGTTTTGACAAAGATGCCTTGAGTGTAAAGACAGTAGATTTTATAATTCTGTAAGTTAAACTGATTTTATTCTTGTACATTTTGTATCATTGACTTACACGGATGCGCTTACACAAATCTGTTCTACGGTAACAATTTATTTCTTACCCCTATGAATGTCATCTGGCCAGTTTTGGTTTCTTAAGGCAATCTTCTCGGGGTAACTTTAGCTTTCAAAATAACGCCCTAAAACATTAAACGAATGTTCTCAATGCTGAAAAATATTTTCAGAGCATACTTATCTCAAATCTCACTAGCTGAAATGGGTATTTCCTTTTTGCTGTGGGGGATGGGGATAACTTTCCAGTACAAGACCCTTCAGGGTAAAAACACACAGGAATTCTGAAAGCCCACCCTCCCGGTTTTAAAGCCCTGAAATGATGTCAAACAGGTTTTCATTATTTTGCTAAACTGCCTGGTTTACAGCTAATCTTTTGCTAAGACAACGTGAGCACTGATTTCTAGCAGATACTGTTACTCTAATGCACTCTAATATGGAAAACAGTATTTTGTTCTACTTTGTGAAACATCCAAGATAATTAGTACACCGCAAAACATTTATTCTAAGCATATTTGTCAAAACACATTGGGATAAGGGGATTTTCATAGAATCAAATGAAAGAATCACAAGGCCTTTTTTTCTTTTTTTGTATATCTTATGTACTCTCACACAATGTTACTCCTGTTCTATGAGTATCCTTGTTTATCACTGGTGAAGACCTCAAGAAAACACGTTGCACTGGTTTGTCAACAATTTCTATCTATCTATCTATCTATCTATCTATCTATCTATCTATCTATCTATCTATCTATCTATCTATCTATCTATCTATCTATCTATTTTATGCAAACAGTTTAAATTCTTTCCAACATAACATTATTAAACTAACAAACAGGACAGAGGACCACTCATATACAAATGGAAATTTTGTACGGGATGTAAATGTAATATGTAGCTTATACATGTGGGAACTATCAATGATTTTTGCTTCTCAAAAGCACATTTTACAATGAGTCAACAACACAACAATATAATGACCTATATTAAGGTGTGACTTATTTTCCGGAAAATACGGATATCTATAATCTCAATCACTCACAAGTGAAAGTTAGAAATCACTTACGAATGAAAGCTCTCTTTTGCTGTCATTCAGACATGTACACACTCTTTGTGTGTTTTTAGAACAGACAAATACGCACACCCTGACATACCTGACGCACTAAAATAGCCAGACATTACTTCTTCACGAGACAGAAGTGGTTTCTTCGAATGCATGTGACTGGCAATGTCAGTATGTCAATATGTACATAGTCCTAGTGAGGCCTCGGACAGTGTTTATTGTAATCTTTTGTGTGTGCATTACCGCTTCATTGGTTCTTTTCCAGAAAACAGCCATTACAAAAATGGCAGTAACCGGAGGGGCCAGATAGCTGGTCACTGACTGGATGTAAACATACAGCTGACCGCTGTTAGCACTCTGAAGAATTGGGATCCAAACTACGCTAATCACCACCAGAATAACCGTCACTATCCTGAGAAAACAAATTGACATACATTTTATGATCATCTTCAGTTTCAGCAACATTTCTTGTTGGTTTTATTTTCATTTAAAATGATCTCAACCTAACGGCAGGGCATAATTATGAGCTAATCTAAATTATTAATCTACTCCTTGATTTCAAGTTCATCCTGCGGTTATGCATTGCATTTCTGAAGATATAAATCATTCTTACATTCTTTCGTGTAATTGCTTATGCATAAAAAGCACCAGGATGTTGGATCTTAGAAAACATGTAACCTTTACGCATGTCATAATGATCGATTGTTTTAAATGGGTGACACAATTCTACGCATGAAATGCAAACAGACACTCATACACATAGACACCTGCCAACCAGCAGCAGCTCCTTCTCGCTAGCCCCTCTTCGATACTTCTTCCAGATGTCCATGGTGAAGAGGGTACTGCTACTGTTAAAGATGGAGGTCAGTGATGACATCAAAGCAGCCATCATTACAGCTATCATTAACCCTCGGAGGCCTGGAACACACACACTTACAATTACTTGATTTTAGGGCTAAACGGTTGTGACATGGGCTTTAATTCACATTTGCTAAAGTTATGTTAACAGTCCAAACATATAATATACACAATTTGAAAAAGATAAAATCCTGATCCTGATTACCGCTGGGCATGAGCTCGATGACCAGTTTTGGAAAAGCAAGGTTGGAACATCCCACCTCTGCACCACACACCTTTAAACACTCTTCAGGGTCCACACAAGCCACTGTGTCTGAAAAAAGCAACATGTACATATAAATAAACAGTAGTCTATTTAAAATAAATGTTCTATAGCCTAAGGTACAATTACGAAACAAAACATTCATGAAACCGCAAATAATGTAAAAGGTAAAAAATGGGCATTATAATCAACTATTTGAATAGTAAGGGATAGTACATAATGTTATATAAATTTATAAACAAAACGCACATTTGTGGAACTGTACTTTTTACTCAAAACTATAATTTTCTTGACGCAGCTTCCCCGTATGACAACTAGCCCCGGCTGTCAATTTAAATGTCTGCCTACAACCACTACTTTGTTACAAAGTCAGGGGGAAATAGGAACTGTCTGTTTCACTTTCCTCCGTTTCCTGTCCTTTTTTTTTTTTTTACCGGACACCCCGCCCAAAACCCACATAACTGTTGACTCGACACGACAGTCTATTCGGCCAGCACGAGCACGCCGCGTCATCGGCGCTCATGCTACCCGACGTCTGGCCTCTTCCTCTTTCTAGCTCCACAGAAGTAGAGCAAAGTCACACAGGACTTTAATGGACAACCAACTCAGGACATTATTTAAACCTGGAGACGGAACGTGGAAGAAACTGTGAAACTTTTGTTTTCTCGTTGGCGATATACAAGGTTTATGCTTTTGTGGAAGTGAACGTGGATCTCGCCGGTTTGGCTGAAGTCTGTTGCGCTTGTGTTTGTGTGTGTGTTTGTGTTTTTGTGCCCCTCCCGGTCAGGTGACTGAGGTGTGTCTAATCATCAGAGCCTCTGGAGATGCTTTGTTCTAGTAGTCTAACGTAGCCTACCTGTCGGTAAAACTGAAAGATGATCTCCGGCTCAGCTGCGTCCTGTACTAGCTAAACTAACGTTACTCTGCTCGGGGAAATATGATCAAATAAAATTTGAGGAATCGTTATATCTTTAGGGAACAACATAGCCTTTATTTGAATGAAAAACGAGCTTTTTGGTGCTTAAGTTATAATTTTTATCCGCTTTATTTGACACCAACAAAATCGATTGAATCGCCACTTTACCATGGAAACGCTTTACCACGATCACAAACGGAATTTTTATTGGAGTTAACAGAGGGAGAAAAACTTTGAGAAGAGTTTTAAGAGGATTATTATAGAGAGACTTAACTTCTTAAAATCTTTAACGAGAAGAAGAAAAAAAAGGAACCGGTTTCTATTACCTAATTCGGACTGTGTGTGGAAACGATGGCGCTCTCTCAAATTCAGTGTCTTGATAACAATCATGTGAACTGGCGTCTAAATGAATCCAAACCGGAGTTTTTCTATAGTGAGGATCAGCGACTAGCGCTCGAGGCGCTTGCTACGAAAGGACGCCACGCTTTTGACGCGTACTTGAAAGAGCACGAGCTGCGTCCTTTCCTGTCGGAACCCGAGCTCGAGTGGCTCCGTCGGAAAATAGAAGATTATAAGCCCGGTTCTGAGCATCAAAAACCAAATGATACGACGGAGGGAGAGGACATTGCGGTGTCTTTGCAGTATTGGCCAGACCGCTCCGATATTTCCATACCGAATCTGGATCTCGGATGGCCCGAATGCACTTCTTACCGCGGAGTGACGCGCGTCAATGTGTACACGCAACCGCCGTTGGACGGACAGACGCATATAAAAGAGGTCGTGAGGAAAAACATCGCGCAAGCACAGAAGGTTGGTAAATTAGAGAAACTTGAAAAGCACGATATATGGTCAGTCCTCCTCAGAAACACTGCAGACCCTTTGTCTAGATTAGTCACCAATTCATACACAGTCGTGTACGCAACACATTTCCCCAACTGTCCAGTGTCCAATATCTTCACTACACTCTAGTTATGTTATGCATCATTGATAATGTAAAATGACAGTGCACACTTAATTTAGCGATATGTCGTCCTTTATTGATAATAAAGGAAAATGCTTAAGCAAGCATATGCATAAGTTGCTATGGTTACCTTTCCACACTCTGAAACGTTGTTTGAAAACATTTTGAACTTACCTAATTGTGCTAAAGACTCATACTCATTTTGCATTTATAAGCTATAATTTGAATCATGGCTATTAAGAGCAATATGCTTATCAATGACAGGGGGAGGGGGTGGGGTGGGGTGGGGTGATGGGTAAATGTGAATATCGAACTATTGTGCGTCAACACACCATTCAACACAACTTTTCTCCTTCAAGCTCATTCATTTTTAAAAATGTTTTAAAATGTAATTGTTCGTTATTATTTGAGTTCATCAATAAAACTAAAAATGTTGAATGTCCAAATATCCATCACATTTCACAATCACTGGTTTCCATCTGACTAATGTTTCTAAGTTTCTTGTTAGAACTTGCTAAAACTTGAGCTTCGGCCCATGACACATACCGGCACAAATTCTCTTCCTCCCTCTCTCTTTACCGCACAGCGCACACACACTGAAATTCATTCAAATAGATCCCTTTATCCAAAGATATTTGTCACAATGAGTGCTTATAATGAGATATAGGTAGAGTACAACTGACTTGGGGTGTGTAGGAGTTGTTTTGTGTCTAAATCATCATGTTGTATTCTTAATAAAGAGAACATACTCTTTACTAACAATAGACCTGTAATTGGAATATGGCCTGTATAGTATGCACACTGAGAAAGAATACACAATTATTTTTTATGTTGCATGGGTTGAACTGTCTAACTAACATCAATACATTTATTGTGTGTGTTTGCAGATGATAGCTGTTGTAATGGATGTTTTCACAGACGTTGACATTTTTAAGGATCTAATAGAGATTGGATTTAAAAAGAAAGTGGCTGTATACATTATTATAGATCATGCTGCTGTACAGGACTTCCTATATATGTGTGAGAGAGCCAACATGCACAAAGGGCACCTCAATGTGAGTTGAAGATGCATTCACTGATGTCTGTTTTGTTGACTGTTTTAAGTCCTTAATATCAGAAAATATGTAGTTTGTGTATGAATAACAATTTGTTTTGTTTTTTTAGCATCTGAGGGTGCGATGTATCGGTGGTTGCGAATTCTACACACGCTCGGCTCAGAAGGTGCATGGCTCATTGAGTCAGAAATTCATGTTTGTGGATGGAGACCGTGCCGTGTCCGGATCATACAGGTTTGTACTGTATGTGAATTTCACATACACTTGACATTAACTTTTTTGCTCACCAGCCACTGTGGCTAGCGATTTTCCAAAGTGACTAGCCACTCAGCATTTTGACTGGCCACAATTTGACATCAATACCATGGGGAAAAACCGCCATTGAGATATTTTTAATATATTATATTATCTCATAATTTGACATATTTTGATATATTAGGCTATTGTCACTTCAAGACCGGATGCACGGACCCATTATACTGTTTTATATAGCCAATATACTTTATTTGCGCGCACTTTGGGTGTGAGCACAAAATCTGTGGGAATGAGTAAAATTACGTATAATTCAGTATCGATATGTATAGAAAAATCGCTATTTTTGACAACACTACATTTAACTTAGGGGAGTTTCTCGTTGGTGTTAATGTCAAGCCCTGCATATACGTGAAGCTGTGTTTCCTAAATGCAAGCCAATCACATTGTCAGAATGTGTAAGAAACTGGTCTGTGTGCCTTTAGGATGAAGTACAGATATATAGCAAGCATGCTAGTAAAAACAGTATGCTTTAAAAATTGCAAGTGCAATTGGCTATGGAAAATATATATATTTTTGTTAATGTTTTTAATGATGAAGACCACCTCTGATACTGTTAAATAGCAACTACTTTGAAAAAGTCCCAACACTATTGAATCAGGTTTAGTAGTTTTGTTTAAAGCCAAACCAGACTCAAAGCAGGAAAGGTCTTAACTTTAAAATGGAATCTTCACTCAATATCGAGTCTTTGGGTGAGATTATTGAAGCTTCCAGTTGAAAAACATTTAATACACCATGGCAAATTAGAGGGTATAAATATAGAAGGGGTAACAAAACAATCAAACTAGAAAACGTATTAAAAAAAGTCAAAACAATAATCTAGTCAAACAATTATAAAGGCACAAGACAAGCCTGTTAACCCAATCACATGGTAGGAATTACCATAATACAAAAAAGGAAGTGTGTACAGACTAATCAAGAACAGAAAAGCTACAGTAGTGAGCTACTGTACTGTCACAGAATTGGACAACATAATGTTGCTATTAGGTAGTTACCCCTTAACACTGGTGGTAACATTCTTTAAGATATTTTGAGTTGCTAGTTTAAATGTCAATTTATGTGCTTCTATTCTGTGCATGTATTATGTGTTTGTCCACTTTGTTTTTGTTTCTGACTTCTGGCATTTTCATATTTCAGTTTTACGTGGACAGCTTCTCGTTTGGATCGCAACATCATTACAGTCATGACTGGGCAGTCTGTTGAAACTTTTGACAAGGAGTTTCGCGAACTGTACCTGAACTCTCTTGGGGTCAACCTCACCAAGATTCCTTTGGCGGAACTTCCGGAGCCTGACCCTACCCCAGTTGTTGTTCCTCCCCCTGTTTCAGCAGCTGTTGCAAGAAAACTAATTAACCCCAAATATGCTTTGGTCAATGTAGATACAACAAGCAAAACCTCTTCAGACAAAGCTAGTGCCAAGAACAATCCTCTGGTCCAGATTCCCAAGCCTCAAAAAGAGTTGCAAGCCTTACACCCAGGACTTGTAGGCTTGCCAAAGGCAGATCTCATTCTCTACTTGCCGATCTGGCCTGAGCCAGACCCATCCAGTGATGTTATTGGGTATATTAATATTCGTGACACAAACAAGCCAGCACCAGTGCATTTAATGCGCTCACAAATGTTTGAAACATCTCAAGCGATCCGCTTTAAAGACCCTTTCACTGGCCCACCTGAGGAACCACTACCAGATAAGGCATTTCTTCGTCCTACAACAGCACAGTTGTCTAAAACAGCTGCTGTAGATGCAAAAGGTCAATCAAGCACCCAACTTCAGCCGGAGACTGATTCTAGTAATGCCCTTCAAGATACACCAGCCAATACACCTGATTCGCCAAGCTCTCCAATACAGAAACAAGACCCCAAACCCAACCTTCCTCCACAAGAGCAGAAGCCCAACCATGAACCACCAGAGGTTCAACAGGTTTCAGATCAGCCTGTTCCCAAGCCACGCACCGTTCAGTTGGTGGTCAATATTTCTGAAGGCTCTGGAGACGCAGAGGTCACTTTAGTCAGAAGGGAGGAAAACCAGACGATGGATGCACGCAAGGATGCTCAAGACAACGACGCCATTAGCACCACTGTGACCTGTGCACATTCATTAAAGGATGAAGATGAAAATTCCTCAATGTCAGATGAATACTATGAATGTACTGATTCCGATAGCAGTGACAAACTCCCTAACGGAAGGATAACGGGTTCCGGTCGTGTTGGAGAACACAGCCCAAATGCGCTTAACGTGATGGCCCGCTTCTCTCAATCCATGCTGGACTTGAGATCGGATGACGTTGAGCTGGACCTGCAAAGCACTGCCAAGAGGAATCTACTGAACATGCAGAACAGAAACAAAACAAAGGTAGGTAGGACTTTGATTTAGTGTGTCTGAATGTGAAAGTGCTTTTTATCAGATTTGGCTCTCCACTCTGGCAGTCATTAAACCTGGGAGTGTCTCAAACAGATGAAAAGAAGCCAGGCATTTGAGTTAAGGAACGCACAAGGGTGTGCCGATGTTGATATTTCCTGCATGCCTTAACCTGTTATAAGCGCTAAAACACATGTATAGGGGTAGTGGATGGAAGGAGGGTAAATGTAAATGAAGTTGCATATCAGATGAGAACAGGAAAATAGCATGTTATTAGGGTTTGTCAGATCCTCATTTTGGTGGGATTTCCCTATGAAAGAAGTAGTAGTAGTAGTGTGTGCCAGTGTGTGTGTGTGCCAGTGTTTGTGTATATATATATGCCATTATTGGATAAATGCCTCTTTTTTTTCCCCATAAAAAATTATATACAGGTACATTTAGATTTGTCTCACAAGTACTGGTATTCTTTTGCAAATCTCAAATGAATATCCATTTTTCATACTGTATGTTTTAGTTAACTGACGCCTTAATAAACTTGTTGCAAAGTTTATTAAATAATATTAATAAATTAAATAAAATAATAAATAGTATTGATATTTGTTGTTTATCTACCATAACATGAAAATAATAATTTCCCAATATATGGACATCTCTACTTTCGTCACATTGTTCTTACAAATATTTGCCTAATGCCATTGATTCTATCCTAAACTATTTCCAATAATATTCTAATGTTTCTAAAAAAAATCTTCCATTAAGTATGATGTAAAAATATTTTGAAACCAAAAGCATTTTGGGGGGCATAAAGCTATCCTGCTTAATGTTGTAGCTGGTTGTTGAAACTGGTTTTTATATGGTTTCTAGCTGGTTTAGAATAGTGTAGTACAACTTGGTCAAGCTTGGTTAGGTCTAGTAGTCCACCTTGGACCAGCAACAAACCAGCTACCATGTACCAAAAACTTGACCACCATAAGCTGGTATTTCCTGATTTTCTTTTGGTAGTCTTAAAAAGTGACAAAGCTTGCACAGAAGATGACATAGCACTGAATTTTTGCAGCACTAGTAAATACAGCAGCTGGAGCGTGTGTAGTACCTGGGTAGAGTGCCCTGCTGATCATGCCAGGTAGGATGATGAAGATCATGGGAAGCATCTTGAGATAGCTGGCAAAGATGGACGCCCCTTTAGCGTGACTCATATTCTTTGCTGACAGAGATCTCTGCACGATTACCTGCCAATGATCAAGCTGCATTATTATTTTGTTTTTACTGAATTCTTTATGAAAAATTTATCAGAAGAGTTTATAGTTTATGTCGAACCATTTGAAATTATGCCTGAAGGCTGTTTAGAATTTTTCTTTTTCACGTATACCTTCCTCCCTTTCAGCTTTACCAGATGGTCTCCAGGTCAACTCTTCGAGACGGTTATGGCCGTGCCAAAGTGGTGGTTGCAAAACCTGGAGTGTTCCATAGACCCCCTAAAAGCAGCGGCCATGTGATCGGGGGCCACAGGTACTGGCAGGGGAAGATGCATGGCCATGAACTCTCCTCAAGTGGATCAGGCCAGCAAAACCTAAACCGCTCAGGTCGGTCCCCCAGGCGACAAAGCCCCGCCTATACGATAGAAGGACTGCGAACAAGCCAATCACCCGCTCAGCGCCTCATGCACTCTCAATCTCTTTCCCCCGCTCAACGGGCCTCTCAAACAAAGTCTCCGTCTCCTCGTAGACGGGTCGAGACTCGCACGCCATTAGGAATCTCTTTATCTAAACTCGCCAGTTTCAAACACCTCAGGGGGAAGGTTCCAGTGAACACGTCTGGTTTTGCTTTGGGGGATAAATTGTTGACACATAGTCAAAGTGAAAAGTAACTCATTTGTAGTGGCTTTCTTCCCGTAAAAAACAACTTTGTATTGAGTACAAAGGCCTGAATGTGTATTGATGTAGCCACCAGTCTCCACTGATAAAGGCTTTTCTACTGGAGTTCAACTGGATCTAAACTGACACTAGTGTTACAGTGGCACACAAACACTGACATTTTCTGGACCGTGGCAAGGAGCACTTGTTGCATAAAGCCTTACTCTTTATTGATGCGCCTTTGAGTAATCTGTACTAGTGCAAGGGAATTTGGTGGTGGATTTATGACCATGGTGATGGCAATTTCACATTCACCTCTGTTGTTGGCTAATTGGTGTCTCAGATAGTGGGAAAAGGACATTGAAAAGTTTATTACAGTACAGACTGAAAGTGGGTTATATTTTAAAACGCACACACTAATATTCTGAGTTTGCAGCTGTCCCTGGTTTTATCAGAGGAGATCAAGGCCTGTTCACACCAGGACAGATGTTTTATGCAAAAAATTAGTTGATAAACATTTTAATTTTAGTTAATGGCTTTTAATGCATCTTTTCACATCGATTTAAACATTTTGGTATTTTAAAAATAAGGGTAAAAGGTTTGCGCATTAGGTCACATGCCCAGTGTTGCTGCTGTTACATAAAACTACGACTTTGTGGTACACACAAATCTAAAAGACTATTTTGCTTAGAAACCGTGTATAAACCTGTGTATTTCCGTTTTTTTCCCATAAGCGCCACCTACTTTCAGAATTAAGTTTGTATTTTCTTTAAGCCCATCTAAAGGTTTTTACATTTTCGCCTGGAAAAAAAAATTGCGTGCAAAAACAATATTTGACCACATTTTCATGCCAAACATTTGTGTTGGTGTGAACAAGCCTTCAGCTTTTGAGTTGGAGTCAAGGCCAAACCCTCCAACATCCAAACACCAAAACCTGTCCATTTCTTATTCAGAAAATGCTGAATTTATTGCAGCATTAATTTCAGATACTGAGCCACTTTGCGTGTTGAACTGTGGTCACGGCTGAGGACCTTAGCTAAGACCCAAAACAATACTTTTAAGATTTGAGCCCCCAACCAGAGGACCTACTGTAATAAGACTCAGACCAAAACAACATTTATTTGGCCTTGAAGGGATTCCAACTCTTGACAGTATTTCTAGGAATTTAATAATTTGTCTTCTGATGATGTTTTTTTTTTTGCCTTCCAAGGAGGTTTGGAAATAAAATGCTTTTTAATGATGTTATGTGCACTATACTTTAAAGAAGGAAAGTGTTATGACTTTAATTATTACAAAGACAGTATTCTAAATTGTCTCAACCATTATGCTTATGTTTTTAAATACATAAATCCTGAAAAGCAAGGGGTTTTAAAGATGCTAGTCAGCACACACTGATTCCTACAGTTTCTGTAAGGATATACTTGAATCATTTGATGTTTTCAGTGACGTAGGAGTCAACGTAGGCTTTAGTTAGGGTAGTTGTACTTAATTTGACACGAATCCCTCAGTCTCATTTTCATTGCGTCAAATTAGATGGGTCTACCCTACCCTGACTTCGGTCCATTTCAGGCTTGGTAGATTTTTTTCTCCTAAACCCTTATCTCTAAAATTGCAGTCTTTGTGGCAAACAAGTGATCATCAAATAGAGTATCTTACAACAGTCACAATGCAAATTACATTTGCAATACTGTCCTCTTCATTAGGCCTTTTACATTGTGTGAGAACCAGGGTAGACTTATTATCTATTTTTTAGAAGTAAGTGTGTGTTCAAGCATACCTGATCAGTGCACCAGTACCATGTTGCAAGAATGGTTAATCCCAGTGTCATGCCTGGCCAGGGTAGGTCTCCGTGTAAAGGGTCTCTGAACAGGTGCATGGCATCAGACCTGGGCAGGTGACATGTTGTGTTTGGGATGATCTTAGATGGCACCGCTTTCAAATACACGCTCTCCAGGTTATTGTAGCCTCCAATTTTATTGAATGCTGTAATGTACATAAATACATATCAGCTAAATCTACTACTGTTTTGGGTAAAGATTTGGCATAAAAATGTATATTTGTAGTATTTTCAAAAAAACATGGCATCAAAACATGATGTATATTTTGAATTGAATACAATTAAAAATATTATTTAAATTTGTTTAACTTGTTTAGACTTTTTTGTATCATTGTGTGTGCGTGCACCTTTACAGATGGTTTTCTGTTAGTGGCTAAAGACAGTCTTGGGATTTACCACATCCCCATGCAAACCAGCTATGCCTGTTTTAAAGTGTTTCAGTGTGTCCTAACCAGACATGATGCGATAAAACCTCTCTCTTTGACAAAAATGTGAGGTGTGTTTTTGTTTATTTTGAACAGCTGTGTCGAGTTACATGACATTTCGTTTGTTGCCTGTGACAGCAATGGTGACATCTGCTCCATATTACATCAAATAAGTTGATATTTTTGCCTGTTATTGTGTAGCATCGTGTAGTGTTTTCACTTTCACTGACAAAAGGCAAATTCCATCATAAGGTGAAAGTCTGACCGTTACCTCAATAGCACCATGCACTCTGAAAAATAAAGGTTCTGTATTGGCATCGATGGTTCCATTAGAAAGCTTTCCATTGCATTAAAGGTTATATATAGTGGAAAAAGGAGATCTTTAGATTATTAAATGTTCTTCACACATTCACTGCAAGGTTCTTCTGGGAAACCAAAATATATATTCTGCATCACTGAAGAAACCCTCTTTTCGAACCTTTATTTTTAAGAGTGTTGGAATGTTGTTTTTATTAAAGCTCTTGTTTGCACTGAATATTCACGTGAATATTCAATTTTTTTTGCATTTTACGAATAATTAACGGTGCTAAATTGTATGCATTAATGCAAATATAATTTTTAATTTCCGTATTTATTTTAGGCTATCTGGAAAATGTATTAAAAAAAAGTTCTTACAGTCCATGCTATTTGTTTAGAGTTATTTATGCTTTTATTGATATTTAGCAATATTTATCTATTTGTTTTGGAAAATAGATAAATCATTGAACTACATTTCACTATATCTCACATTTTTTACTATTACTTATTTTATTATTTTCATCATCAATATGCAATCTTACAATATATAATCTTTTTGCCATGCACCACTTTGTGACAACCACAGACAAGTCGAGCTAAAACTGATTGTATCTGCATTTAGGTATCGGCATTTATATGCTGAACATATGACATATCTGTACATGGAATGCATGGTTAAAAATCACATATAACCCTGAAAATGTGTCCGCCATAGCTGTTCTCTTACAGCTGCCATCTGTTTTCAGCAGTGGCACTTTCACAAGATGTTCTTGCTTCCCTAGTGACAGCTGACATTAGATCACTGCCAGAAGAGAATAACAGAAGAAGCCTGAGACTGACTGACCTGTAATGGTGAGGATGACTGCTCCAATGATCATGACAAAGGTCTGAAGAGTGTCGGTGTAGATTACAGCAGCCAAGCCACCTGGAGAAACAGAGGACTAAGTGGGTATTGCTCAATTCTCTCATGATTGTTTAATATGATATGAGTCATCGGGGTCAAGTCTGAATCAGCACTTCTGATACAGTGACAGCAGACCAACGGATTAAAGTCATTATGCAATTATGCTGGAATCAGTCATGTAGACTATAATTACTACTGCAGAAATGAACTGTTACTGAACCACTGGGCTTCTGTGAGAAAGTTCAAACAAGTAATCATTTAGTAGAAGCTTTTATCCAAACAATTGACAGTAATACTCAAACCTGTGGTTAAGTACGAGGGTTGCACTGTCAACAACTCAAACCACCAATGTTCCTGTTACCAACCCTGAGTTTTAACCATTATGCCAGTCTATCCAGTTTTACAACATTGCAGTTGAAGAGGAATCTTCTTTAATACTGCAAAAACGGTTTGACATCATAAGCTGTTTTGTCACGCTACACTGCTGATTGCTGGGAAAAGCTAAATTGCATTACGAACATTGATCATTTATTAATCTAGATCGATGCGAAGTTCTAAATATACTATTGTTCATTGTTGATTCATGTATTATGACCAAACATTAGCAAGTGTTAAATTATACTTACTAAATTACCTATTAGTAATGTATGAATTAACATTAACCTAGATTAATAAATGTTCTCGAAGTATTGTTCAGTGTTAGTTTGTGATGTCTAATACACAAATAGACAACCATTCTCAAGTTTGCAAGAATTCTCAAGAATTTAAGCCCCCCCCCCCCCCCCCCGAAAAAAACGCTCTTTTGCAAATAAATATTTCTTTTGAAGTCTCTTTATCAAAGAATCCTGAAAAAAGTATCACTGTCTCCATGAAAATATTAAGCATTAAGATAATATTAAGCTCAACTATTTTCAACACTGATAATTATAAGAATCTTGAGCAGTAAATCAGCATTTTAGAATGATTTCTAAAGGATCATGTGACACTGAAGACTGATGATGCTGGAAATTTGACATCACAGAAATAAATGACATTTTAAAATATATTCAAATAGAAAACATTAAAGTCATTTTAATAATATTTCACAATACGATTGTTTTTAATTCATGTTTATCAAATAATGCAGCTTTGGTAGGTATAAGAGACTTCTTTCAAAACACACAAACAATCTTAATGACCCCAAACCTTTGAATGGAAATGCAAACCTGCAATAGTGTAGAGGGCAGTGACGACCAGCATGAGGACAGTGGAGAGGTAGAGATTCCAGCCCAAACAAACCTGGACAAACAGAGCTCCAGAGTACAGATCCGTCTGCAAACCATACAGGATTTTAACATTTTAGGTTGCTCATAGATATAGGAGATTTAATTGTGAAGTGTTTTCATCACTTTAAAAAATCATATGATCAATAAGTTATATACAACATATGTCTTTACATTGCTTTTACTCATCAAAATAAGTTAAGCAATTTTTAACTCTTTAATAAGTTATATAAGATTCAACTTAATTTTTTTTAAATTTAATGCAATTTAAGTTGAAAGGACTTAAACATCCAGGTTGATTGTACTTAAAATTGTATTGTAGCAATTTTTTTTTTACAGTTATTCTGCATTTGAGTATCAACTCTCTTTATTCCTGTTAATAAAGTAAAGACAGTTTGTTGACATACATTAAAGGGTTATTTCACCCAAAAAGGAAAATTCTGGCATTAATTACTCATGACTCATGTTGTTTCAAACCCGTAAAACATTCGTCCATCTTCTTTCTAATTAAATCTGAGAGATTTATGTCCCTTCATTGACAGCCTATACGCAACTACCTTGCAGCTACATGTCACCCAGTGGTTTAACCTCAGTGTTATGTTTTTGCTTGCACCAAAAAACCGCACGTTCACAAGAGTACCACGGCACATGCAAGAGCAGACGTTGTTGAACGCGCGTTGGAGATTATGGATGGGGGTGGGGGGAGCAAAGTTTGATACATTACCTAGCATTAATGGTTTATTAGCAAGCCAACAAGGAAGCACGGGCATTTGGGTGTGAGTGTTTTTATATGCCTGCAGTGAAAAACAGATGTTGAAACAGCTAAACTACATTCTCTTTCACAACTTTAAATTCCTTTGGTTCAGAAACATGCCAGCACAGCAATACAGGACTGAATAAATTAAGTCTTTGTAGATTAATGTTTGACTTTCAGCTTTGTGTGAATGAGACAGCAAAAAACATGAGTGAATGTATGTGTGTTTTCATGCTCACTGAGATCTTGGTAAACACAGACAGCATCAAACTGAGAACTGACAAGTACGTTCGAATTCGCTCTCCTCCAAACCGCCGACCCAGATACTCTGGCATTGTGACAATCTGAGAGAGAGAGAGAGAGAGAGAGAGGAAGTGCAGAAGGGAATGGCATGATATAAGCAAATTAATAAGCAAATCTGGGAAAGTAGAACATGTGGTGAGTTTGTGTGTGAGAGAAAGAGATTGTGAGTCTATAACACGTGGCAGTATTAAGCATAAGTTCTGAATTATTCATTAGGACTGTATATCTCAGCTAGAACATCAGTATGAACAGTGAGTCAGTGTACGTCTAAAACTCACCCCAGAAGACACATAAACTGGGACAAAGACCCAGGCAAGAGCCAACAGGACATAAGTTGCCTAATAAAGAAAGAAATAGTTAGTGCACTCACTGTGAAAAATCTATTTCTTCATCAGTATCAATGGCAATTTATTTTCCAGTAAAACACATTTAACCATCTCATTTTACAACAAGATCATTTTACTTGAGGAGCAAAACTGCATGAGATGTTACATTGTGTTTGCATTGAATATACAGTGGCTCTAAAAGGTATTTTGAAAATTAAGACACATCTAAATTTATATTTTTTCATCGAAATCTAATGACATTCAAACAGCTCAAAGGAATATTTCACTCAAAAATGAAATAGTTTATTCACCCTCATGTTTTCCCAAACCTGTATGTCTTTCTTTCTTCCACAAAACACTAAAGAAGATATGCTGAATAATATTTCAACTGTTTACACACATTACATGAAAAGTGAATGGGGTCCAATATGACAATGGACATCATTCTCTTTCATTTTATGGAGAAAGAAAAAAAAACAGACATATTTTAAAATATCTTCTTTGTGGTCCACAGAAGTAAGTTATGCAGGTTTGAAACGACAAGGTGAATAAATAATGACAGAACTTTCATTTTTGGGTGAACTATATCTTTGTGCAATTTAAGTCTCAATTTTTTTTGGAGTTTAGTCAGAAGCATGATGTTTTATTTATTTCACATTTCACATATACACCTCTATAAATTTAGACAACATGTACAGGTAAAAAAGACAAACTACTTAAGACTTAAGATACTACTTTTTTTTTTAACTGACATTCTAGACAAAAAACAAGAATTATCCTTTCGGTAGCACTATATTTTACAGCCCTGTTACCCATACATATGATGTACTTATTACAATTAATTACAACAACTGGGTAAGAACTCGGTACTAACCCTGAACCTACCCCTAAACCCAACCTTAACCCCTGTAGTTAGCTTATTACCCAGTATTTTCTAAGGCAAGTACACTGTAAGTACACATACTGTAAAATAAAGTGCAAGTGAATTTTCAGCATCCATTAATAATGTAGTTGTAAGACAGAAGCTGCTCTTTTTCTCCCCCTAGTGCTGATCGAATGATAGTGCATTTATATGAACTGCTAGATTGTTTCGTGTTAAAGTAATGATCAATAACGATTTATGACTAATACATACTGTATTTTGCATTTGTTAAGAGAGTGATGCGCTAAAACATGATGTCTCTCACATTCCATTCAAATCCAGCAACAGCGATCCCTCCTGCTGCTCCTGTCCCAGCCAGACCTATGAACAGTCCTGAGCCCTCACTGCTGGCAAACAGAGATGCTCCAATCTGCACACATTCATACTGCATATTAGTGCCATTTCAGGACGGACGACGTCAAACAACTTGATTTACTACAATCAGCTTCACACTCAGTATTTGCAAGATCGTTGACAAGACATGTTAGGCAGTGTCATACTGAGTGACATAGCCTACATTTCTTTTTTTTAATTATTATTAATTGTACTTGAATGAACTCATTGTTTCTGCCTTAAATTAATAAATGGTTTAAATGAATACATTATTATCTAACTGTGTGATTTGTACATGTATACATTTCTGAAATACATAACTTGGACACAGTCACCTCTGATAACAGATCACAATAAATTGTAATGTTTTCTGTTAATCTGCTTTTCACAATATGTCTTGTGAAAAGCAGTGTGAAATTTGTGTATAATTAGCCTACATATGTGATATGTATAATAATTGGGATATATTTGTATGACCTCATTTTTTGTGACCTCATTTTAATTGCGATAGTACATCAATACATTGTAAAATGGAATTGAAAAAATGTATTTGTCACTATGCAGGACTATTTAAAGCCACTACAAAAGAAAAAGAATGTGCACGAAACAGCACTCAAAATATATGTCTTCTCTTATTACAGAGGGGTCCAAATGTCTTAAACCACTGGTTAAACTGCTTTATTTGGGGTCTTTTTTATTATAAATTATCCATAATAATTTGAGCAAAAGGTTTAATTAACATTAATATAATGTGTTTGGTGTGTCCATCTTTTGCTTGACTCTCCAGCTGCATGAACTTAGCCTTAATGTATTAAATGGAACTTTATAAATGTCTTTACTGTACTTTACAAAGTGATATCAACTATGCATAATAGTGTTTTTAGTTGTTTTCGTGGATCCATGTAAAAGGAGATCGGTTTGACAACATTGTCGTCTGTAGCCTATGAAAAACGCAGATTTTTACTACATGTATACATGATTTTTAGTACATCGTTGTCGTGTAAACGTACTCTTGGAATGATTTCTGAAGGATAAATTGTATAGAGCAAACTGTTTTAATTTGGTATTTTTTGGGGCTTATTTATAGATATAAATTCAGTTTTGCGATTTGACTTTTGGACACCACTGTATATAAATTCGGACCTAAAATCTGGATGTTGAAAATGAGTAGTTTCATGTCCATGTTATTTTTCAAATACCTATTAAAAAAAGAAACAACTTTTTTCAACATTGTCTATAAAACGTTTGCCTTAAGGTCACTTTTATCACATCAACCTTTGAAGTTTATTACTCTACTACTTAAAAGTAAAGTTTTTATTGTTAGGTTGTAAAGTAAAAAAAAAAAAAAGAAACAAAAAGGATTATTTGTAATTGATCTCTTCATTATAAGGCTTATAATGTATACCATATATATATATATATATATATACCATATAAATTAAAGTAAATGTATGCTTATATATTGCTTCAATTGGTTGTTTACATTAATTATCACTCACCGGCCACCAAGCCATGTCTCTGCCAGCCAGAAAATATCCACTTAGTGTGTTTCGACTCACTCTGCAAGATGACTGAAACACACAATAGTTTATATGAAATTTATGGGGTTGTATTTCCCACTCTAATTTCTTAGATGTTAGAATAAATAACATTTGAAAAAAAAAAAAGATTCCTTTATAAATCCACAGTTTACATCCACATGTTCTTAAACACAATTGTGATTATTTTTTTTTAAATATCATAAAATATGTTTTATGAATGAAACAACATAGGCTACTTTATCACTAGAATAAAAAAATGAAATAATCCCTTAAACATGAACGTATTATGCATTCATTTAATAATACATTTCTCCCTATAACCGTTTCCTGCAAAAAGTACATTCAACCCCATTAACCTTTTTTTCTAAAAAAGTAAAAACACTGTGACAACAGAAAATATAATGTTTGATACAGCTAATACACACACATGCAATACACAAATTTGTCTCACCCATATTCCAACTGCGACGTTCAATAAAAAATACGCTCCGATTACAATGATATCAGATACGCTGAAAGACTGGGAAAGGGCGAAAAATTTAGTGGTTGAGTTAGACGCCATGTCCTGACTTCACACACACTACACACAGACTAAGAGCACAAGGCAAAGAGGCTAGAAAGACACAAGGCGTTCCGGTCAGCCAGCTCTGTGTGTGAATTGATCATTAAACACATCAGTTTAATGAAGCAAACTTGCACCTACATGAAAACAACAAGATGAAACACATCCGTGAAGACACACAAACCCTGCTGCTTGTTTGGGATTCAGAGACAAACACCAATGGCTACACACACAGACACACACACACACATACATGTATAATCAGAGCATTTAGACGTGTGATCTAACTAACCTAATGTGACTGTCAGAGTCTAAAAAACATCCCTAGATACACTTAACAAAGTGAATCATTTACTTAAACACCCACTGGTACTAGCCATTAACACACACACATGCACTAACCGTCAGCATCAATCTTACACTTGGACATAAGTATACCTTAGTGTTTGGGGTCACTGTTCACATTAGCAGTACTTTATTTGACAGTGTGGCAGGAGTATTTGCTATCTAATTTCTTTGAAAATGCACCACAATTGACCCATGATAAAGTTAATTTAGTAAAAAAAAAAAAAACTCTGACTTCTGTTTTCCAGAGTATTTCTTTCTTTCTAGCAGGCCTATGTCATTTTATTTTGGCCATGGCAGTTTTAAATGATGTCAGTGTAGATGGTTCCGGTGACTTTTTGTCTCTCATTGAGTTATTTATTATATTGATACTGTTTTTTTTTCACAGTATCTTTAATGCTTTGAAAAGTGTATGGCGGATAATATTTTGCTCTTATGCTCACCAATTAATTTGATCAAAAATACAGTAAAACGGTGATATTGTCAAATGTTATTACAATTTAAAATACATGTTTTCTATTTTTTAAAGTAACTTATGATGGCAAAGCTGAATTTTCAGCATTATTACTCCAGTCTTCAGTGTCACATGGTCCTTCAGAGATCATTCTAATATGCTTACCAGTTACAGTTACTGGTTTTTGAAAGAAATAACAGGTAAAAGTCTTTACTGTCACTTTAGATCCATTTACTGCATCCTTGCTAAATAAAAACTATTAAAGGGACATTGTGTAGGAATTTTTCCCGTCTAGTGGTGAAATTGTATTTTGCATTCAGACGAATTGTGCTCTCCAGCGCCTCGCTTTTTCAAATGCGTGTTGCATCTACGGTAGCCGTCATGTACCAAAAAGCTATGACAGAATGTCTTCATAGCACTTTATCGAGTTTTCCTTCGGGTGAACAGGTTTGTTATTTCAAACAAACTGCAACTTGACACAAAGAACAAACAAATGTTACAGTACGAACTACTGACTGTGAAAAACATGAACTATTGTAATAAGTAGTTATGCCTTCTTTATTCGTTATATTTTCTGTAACATTGACTTACCTGTCGAGGAGAAAGCAGGCAACTTCAGCGTCTCTTTTGAAATCTTTCTCCTGCATTAGCTCTTTCCACCTGGACCTGGATCCACCTATCCCGACATTGACTTATTTTTTGTAATCTCTGGTCACGTTTCCTATTAAGTTCAATTTTGGACTTTTTTGGCGACGAGGATTTCTTCTCCTGTGGCTCGGCATATGTATGGTCTGCCATTAAAAATAACAGTGCAATGCAGACTTTTAAACTTTCCGGAGCAGTGACAAGCGCCTCTCACTGCTCTGCTCCTCCGCATCTGCTGCTTTCAGTTACAGGACGCTGGCTATGAACGAAAACGCATTGTGGAAACGTGTTGGCCTAGTACTTTTTGTCCCTCTCTGCTATTATAGTTTTTCAAGATGGCGGAACTACATGGAAGCCTCCGTGGACCTACCCGTCCCTGCCATGTATATAAAGATAATAAATTCTTCGTTTACGAGGATAAGTCAGATAATTGGCAGAGGTATTTGTACACCATTGAGGACATATTTATGAATAAAAAAATTGATTTTTGATAATAAAATACCTAAAAAATACTACACATTGTCCCTTTAAAGTATAAGAATCTATCTAAACCTAATACTTTTGACCCCCCCCCCCCCCCCATAGCCCCATTTATCATTAATGTAATGAGCATACAATATACGCTAGTATTTATTGCGCTGTCTTAATAAAAATAATCATTGTATTACAGTAATGAGAATCTAATGAGAATCCACACTAGGAATAATAGAAATAGAAATAGGAAAGAAAAGCCACATCTGGAAGCATTACGCTACATTACACTTTCATGCTGAAAGAAATAAGTGCGCTCTTAGCTCAATCCTTTTCCTGAATATTTACTGTAACTTCTGGAAGGGTTTAGTTCCAGCCCCAGTCAACACACCTGCTGAATTAGTTGTTTCAGTTGTGTTTAATTACAGTTGGAACTAATCTCAGGAGTAAATGGTTGGTGAACTAGTGATTAAAGTTGGCAAACACAAATGTAGCAGATTCCCGCTTTGACAGAGCCAGGAACTGGTAGGGGGGGAATCTCCCTGCGGATAATTTGGATAAGTTTTACCTCACAAATAACTGGGTATCAATTTAGTTATTGCAGTCCTTAAAACTGACAGTGCAAAATAAGTAAAGAAAGGCTAATTACCCACTGACTGATGTGGGTTAGAACGAGCCCAAATTAGACATCTGCTCTGGTTCTGCTGACACCATTAGGGAGTAGTGTATCGTATCGCAGACTTTTAATTGTAAGACTGTCACCAAAAATGATGTCTGAAATGACAGAGATAAGAAGTAAGAGAGCGATTAAATGATATGATAACAATCAGAGCAGTATTGCTACCAGTGTCTGAGGGCCACCAATGAGATTTAAAGGAACAGCTCACTTAAATATAAAAGAAGAAGAGAGAATACTGTTGTGTTTCTTTCTTCGGTGGAATAGAAGTTTTCATATGTTTCACCATACTGGAACATCATTTGCATATTAAACATAATTGACATTAGTGTGATGCACCATCAAGGTTTTTAACTAAATACAACTTACATTTTCATCTGGTGCTCACAGGCTGTTGCTTTTTCTGTTTTTTTTGTTTTTTTTTTAACCTTGCCAGGTTGTGGTCACTGTCATTGTATGCTTTTGTTATATTGTGTGAACTTATTGTGAAATATTCCCTTTTGTGTTCAGCTGGAAGAAAAAAGGTCAGATTTGAAACAGCTATGGGTGAGTAGCCTAAGCAATGACTGAATTTTAATATTTATTTTTTTGGATGAAATGCTCATTTAATTGTGTGTGTCTTCCCCCCTTCTTTAAAGGACCGCGTGCCTTTGGCTCAGTGTACACGGTCAGTACCTACCCCACTAAAATTTGTCCTGTGACCTCTCTCTTCAAAAATACACACACACGCTCGCGCTCACACACAAAAACAACACACACTGCTTCCATCCCTTTTAATCTGTCAGCTCATGGGAAAGGGTCTATTTAGTCACGCCCCCTGATTGATGCAGCACCATCAATTTAACTAATCTCTCTCTCTCTCTCTCTCTCTCTCTCTCTCTCTCTCTCTCCCTCTCTCTCCCTCCCTCTCTCATACACACACTGTGGCAAGCTGCTTTATCATTAATTCCTTTAATGTGTTTTAATGTTAATAGTACTTACTTTATAATGACTATTGTGTCATCCAGACTAGCATTCCTTTTTTAATTCACTTCACTCTAAAAAGAAATCCAGGAGACCCATTTCTGCAACTTAAATAAATGGTTACTTGCAAGTTAAAAATTCGAATGTATTGATTAACTTAACCTTTCTGTAAGGTTGAAGTTTTGAGGTTACCATTGCTGAGGAGTTGTGCATGTGCAGGTTGTGGGTGCACGGCTACATGAAGGTATACACTACAATGACTCTATGAGCAATGACTGCATTGACGCCATTGACAAGTAATGTTTTATTTGTTCATTAGATTTATGTGTTAAATAAGTTAGTATGTGTTATGAAGCTGTTTATTTTAACTGAAAATAATAAATAATAATAAACGTGACATGACTTTACTAGAGTGCCGAAATTGCAGAGCTTGTGTAAACATATTCACTTGCTATGATCAGATGCTTTTCTTATAGTTTATTTAAAAAAAAATGCTTGCTGTCTTTTTCATTTTTGTTGTTTATTTTGTTATTGAGAGGAAAGCACGCAGCACATATTTATATATTCATCTAAACGTCACTCTCAGCAGAGTGGGCGGCATCAGATGTTCGCTAACAGTATGTCGCTGGTCACTATTTCGAACTTCGTTTTGCCCCTAAGTGAAGAACGAAAAAGAACTCCACCGTGAGTATATCGGGGCCTTAATGATATTAAAAACTTGCAATTTTATTGGAAATTGTCATAGCTCAAAAAGATTGATGGTTTAATTGCAGTTAGATTAATTGCAGTTCTTTGTTTCAGATCCCACATATTCACCTCCAGATAGCATGCCTCCTTTTGGGGGGGTAATGTGTTTTTACTATAAACTATAATTTTTTTTCTAGTACTATTTTTATATTTTTATTCTAGTCACTTTTTTTTAGAATGAATGTTAAATCAGCTTGCCATACACACACACAGATAGTACACACACACACACACACACACACACACACACACACACACACACACACACACACACACACACACACACACACACACACACACATACATGCCCACATGAGAAAGCGACAGCGGATTACAACCTCCAGCGACCGCGCACATCTGGCTGGATGTTTACGTAATATATACGGTCTCTCTACGCGCTTCGGGTCAAAGAGACGGCTTCCGTTTTGATTTACACAATATCTGATATTTTTGTAACGAGCCATGTCACCGTGCGTAAATACGCGCAAGGTTTCCGCGCCGTCCCTTTAACCTGAAAAAGATTGGATTCTGTCTCCTCAGCACGCAATAAGACCTTTTTCGTCGTTAGCGACTGCGTGGACGCCACTGGTCACTTCACTGGGCATGTAAACGCGTCTTGCGCGTCTCTGCGCACTCGACCTTTTAACGATGAACGGAGAGGATGTGCTGGCGTTAACGGCACCTTTATGGTCGCCTGGTCCCCTGAAGATGCACTGGATGTAAAAGTATAACCATGACTTCATGTGTGAGAGAGGGTGCTTGAGTGTGTGATTGAACAGGATGGGGAAAGAACAGGAACTCTTGCAGGCGGTGAAGACAGAGGATCTGATTACCGTCCAACGGCTCCTACAGAGACCCAAACAGGGCAAAGCGAGTGAGTATCACACCCACCGATCTTAAATGTCTCATCACACCCTCCACACACCCCCTTGCTATTGCTTCAATGACCACTTAAACCGACGCGGCTTTTTAATAGCCTATGTAATATTAGCCTATGGCAATATATTTTGTTTTAGCGAAATAAATAAATGTGTGGTGAATAATTTCGTGCATTTTCAATCAATTCCCTTTTAAGAGCATGTAGAAAAATGACTTTGCAGGCCTTCTGTTAGTGTCGTATAGCTACGCGTCTATGGGTAGGATTGGAAACCGAATCGTTTCTGGTTAAGGACCGCTTATAATTTTAAAACGTACCGAAACAAAATTATTTTTGTAGCGTTCACGAACGGTTCTCGTGCATTTTCGGAGCACCCTTGCCTTTACGTCCAGTTCGATTTCTAACCGAAACGTTTAGTGACTCAAAATCATACAGCGCGGCAGGGTCATCCAAATGACTCTGGAGTGAGTCGGTTCTTTTTAGTTATTATCAGCGCAGACATCTACATTCGCTGAATATAACGGAAGCGTTCCACTTTTGTCGCGTCGCTCTGTGTAGATGGATCGTCAATACTTGATGCTCGCTGTGGCGGGCCGCGCCAAATCCGCTTTGATGTCCAGATGAGCGCGCGCTCAGAAATGGCAGGTGGCTCAAGATCGCCAAAGATTAAAGAGATGGAGTATCGAAGGAAACATGTGCAGATGGATATTGGCATTTTACAGTTATGGCTC